>JAHWFO010046875.1:1675009-1728362 GCA_023313115.1 Rhysida immarginata | reverse complement strand
GGGGGGGGGAGATTGTCTATCACGGATGGTCGCCCATCCAGTGATTAGTCGTGCCTGATGTAGCTTAACAGCGAACGTCGCCTATCTACGTCGTCGATATCCATAGTCACAAGCTCATTTACCGTGCCGAAGAACTCTGCTATATGCATGTGAACGTCCCCTTCTTCCGACATTTTTAATTTCAAAAGAAACTTAAGAAATACAATGGTCCGAGCAGGGCCTTTTGGTGAATAAATACCTTAGAGTTTGTCCCATACTTCTTTGGAGGTTTCGCATCCTTTATCTATTTCAGCTCTGAAGGGCCTATGGAGAGTATAATATCCGATCTGGCTTTTCGGCCTTGTTATATCCGATCTGGCTTTTCGGCCTTGTTATATCCGATCTGGCTTTTCGGCCTTGTTATATCCGATCTGACTTTTCGGCTTTGGAATCCTCTTCGGCGTGCGCCTTGGAATCCTCTTCGCTTTTTGATTGTGGAAGTTCTCCGGAAGTATATTCCCATAAATTACTTTTGATAAGTAAGCCTTGTACGTGTAGAATCTACGTTTCGTATTCTCTTTGGATAGAGTCTCTATGCGGGTAGCATTAACGATATTTGGCATCTCCTTTGGATCGAGAGCCGTTAATTTCGATCGGTTTACTATTTCTGTACGCAACGGTTAGGTAAAGGATCCATAACGTGTAGGAATTGGTTGGTTAATTGATTGAAATTTTAGGGCGTCGGCTGCTATGGCCATTTTGCGCCCGACAAAAAGTTTAAAAACACACATTTTATGGGACAAAAGTTTAAAAAAATCAGATGAAAAAGAATTCATAAAAACGTGAATTAAAAAGATGAAAAAACAATCAAAAATATGACTATGAGGATTTTAAAATCATTAATAAACTTAAAAAACACTTTTTCCCCAGGGTTCTCACCTAAATAAGAAATATAATTAATGTAGGGCAATGTAAATTAGTAAATTATTAGTGTGTAAAGGGCACTAAATAAAACATATACTCAATGGTCAGATATATATGATGCAAAAGCAATAAAAAGATGACTATATAAATTTAAAAACATGAATAATTTTTAAAAATAGAAATACTTTTTTAAAAATTATAGGGTTGTTCCCCAACAGAAAATCTAATGAATGATTCAGCCCTAATTGAGAGTCGTAAGTTAGTGTGTAAAGGACACTGGATTAAAATATGCTTAATAGTCAGCATTGCTCCACAAAAACACAATGGAGTTGCATCTTTTTTTAATAAATGGATGTGAGTAAGACGGCTGTGACCAATCCTAAGCCGAGTAAGTATGACATCTTCTCGCCTGTTTGTTAGACAGGATAATGATCACGGTGTGATGGTACGCTTTATTTCAAATAGTTTATTAGCTGGGTTAAGAGGCCAAGACTCCTGCCAAGAAGATCTGAGTTTCTTGGAAATCACCGGGTACAAATGCTCGGGGATTGAAAGCAATTCAGAGATCGGTAACTGAGTAATAGCGTGTTTTGCCGCCTTATCGACCCGTTCATTTTGCTGGATCCCCATGTGACTAGGGATCCAGACATTTAACGTGCAGTATATCTGTATAAGGGCAGATACGCGCAGTGGAAATGAGCACGAACAGTGAAGGAATAAATTGAATAAATAAATAGTTTATTAAAGCACAAAAATAATCAATAAATAAACAAATGAAATAAAAATGGCAATATCCCTTGATTAAGCTCAAATAAAGGGTTTCTAAATATAGCCAAATTTTGAGTCAATATACTGTTGTTAGTTCCTTATCCCAACAAGGCATAATATTATAAATTGTCACACTGAATACCTTCATTCAATTGTGTAAAAATTCTTAATTGATTACGAATAATAATTATAACAATTATGCTTAGATAACTAGTAATAATTTAAAAGCAAATTATCACACAAGCAATAAGATATGAAATATCAATGCACTAAGGAACATCAGTATAAACACAAACAAAAGTACAAATACTTCCGGTGTAACCTAATCGACTAAAGGCAGCAATTGTAAAAATTTCAATAACTCACAGGGCACAAAGTTAAGTTACCCTCCTCGTGGCAACATTCAAACGCTGAACTATTGTTTTCAGCTCCGACCTGTTATAGCAATTACCAGAATATCAGAGTTAAATAACGCAAAATGTTCTTTAGTCCAGATTAATGTTTGATCCGTACGATTTTAAATAAAGTCTTATTCGGTAGTGAAACACAAGAAATATAAGCAATGCACAAAGATAAAGAGTTCAGTCCAATCAGTGAAAATTAAAATAATGTCCTTAGCCTATACGCAGAAATTCACAGGCAAATTTCTGTAATACAAAAATTCACTTTAAGAGATTTTTCCTGAACTGCTAATCATAATGGCTAAAAGGATTATCACTACAAAAATTTATGTGACTAATTAAATCTAACACATTCCCACGCTTCCTTCGACGGAGCACTATGGATAGGATAGACTTGAATAATTCTTGCACAAACACCTTAACAGTAGGCCACTGCAAAACCAAAATGAAGCGAGAAATAATTATACATGCCTCCTGGCCATACGCAATTGATTTGAGTCGAATTACGCAGTTCGCGATTCCATAAGTCGCTAAATGCGGCTTGAGATATAGTAGCATTAACGCCAACCACGTAGTTTAAAATCACAAGAGAAAAGGCCTGTTCGGCCACTGACTTTTTGAAACACTGCGGAGAACGCTGAACGTATTCATGAGAAGGAAACATACTGCCATTCCCGACGCTCTGCCACGTCGACGAAATCTCCGCTGAGAATGCTTCTCTGCCTGGCTCTCGTTCTTTCGTCGGTAGCGGTGTTATCGGCCGTCGATCTGGAATCTCGGGCGGCGTTCGTCTCTCTCTATCTGCCTGCCTGGCCACGACATAGAGCCCTCTTTCACACGCTGTACCGATGAACGGCTTCCCCGACGATTCGTCTTACCAGCTTCAGTCGTGTTTAGATTCCAAGACCTCTCTCTCTCTCTTCGAGCTTCGCGCTCGAGAACGACTCCTCTCTCCCATTGGCTGTCTCCTCGTGATGCAAACTCTGACGTTGCTGCTTCCTACCCGAGTGGCGAAACGATCGTTACGGAAATGCCCGATTCCTTTGTCGTGCTCTACGATGATCGGGGATTTCCGTGACAAGACAAAATGAATTCTGGTACCTTGTGAATCCAGGTAATGGAAATATTCCTGGATTCTTTGAATAAAAGGATTTTCAGAATTAAATGATTCCAACGATTGCAAAGCGCTCAGTGAATCAGAGAATATCCAGATGTTGGAATTTGGATAGTTAAAAGCAAACTCTAACGCTTTGGCTATCGCTACCAATTCCGCTGAGAAGATGGAAAACTCGTTTGGCAAATGATAAGAAAATACATTGTTATTTATAAGGAACGCACAGCCAACTCCGTCCTCTGATTTGGATCCATCTGTGTATATGTGGAAGCCATCAGGGAGGGTTTCTAAAAAATTCCTAAAAAGTGCCTTAATTTAAGCTTCCATAAAATTAGATTTTTCCCAGCAAACAAGTTGTAATTTATATATGGCTGGGGGAGAATCCACTGAGGAAGATCTCTGACCTCTCGGTTATGCATTGCTGGAAATGAGAGGTTCAGGCTCTCCAGAAGATTCTGGAACAAATTATTGGTGCTTCTAAGACTATGATGGGGAGGGATTCTAGGTTTATCAAATAGACAAGTAACAGCTGGATGCAGACTTTCATCATATATGCGAAGAGCATATTTGAGGAGGAGTTTGGCTCTTCTATACCATAACGGGGGTTCAGAAGCATCTACATAAAGGCTCTCTACCGGACCTGTAGGAATTGTGTAGGGTTAAGGGATTAAGACGATAGTCTTAAAATTGACACATTCGAAAATGCATTTCATTAACTTAACAGAAAAAGTAGTTGTACACGATATTGCGGCATTAACAATGATACAACATCTATTGCATGCACGCGTGACATTCAATTGTAATAATCCCCAACCATGTTTTAGAGCTCCTAAGAAAGGTGACTTATTCTGCGTTCGCACTATCACATTGGATTTAGATCGGCAGCTTGAACTAGATCCGAATTTTGAAGTGCGAACGCTAGCGATCTGGATTCAAACTAAATCGATTGTCTCCAAACTCGATTCACTGAATCCTGTTCGGAGAACTCGATCGATGCTGCCAATCTAGGGTGTTTCTAAAAACTCTCGAGCGCTCATTTTCAATCACGTGATCGTTTACCCCTGATCGCGCCCGCTCTATTCACCCGCTCATGAAGTTTTTTGACAGCGCCAAGGGCAACGAGATAACAGCCCGATCAGTAAATAAGAGGTAACTGTCACAGAAACTCGTTACGCTTTCAAACTTTCTGTTTTAAGCGTAATTATTTATTTTTTATGTCCATTATTAAAATCTGATGGGGATTTATTAGATTTAAATGCATTTATTCTTTTATGACAATAAAAAAGAGTGTGTTAAAAAATCTACGTACGAGGATACACGTACGATAAAGCGAAACTTTAAAGAAAATTCGAAACCTAAGAGAAAAATTAAAAAACTAAAATATATAAAACAATCTTCGCTTTTATCTTCAGCTCCTTCGCCCCTGCCGTGTATCTTGACCTGTTCTGCGCCTTCAGATTCATTACAAAACTATAAACCGCATTGGAAACGGACTTCGAGGTGGGATATGCTTTCATTGTCGGCCATTATTGCGAAAGTTATGAAAACGAAAGTAGTAAAAGTGAGCGAGGCAACGCGAAGTGATCACGATGGAAATAAGATCACTTTGATCCTGAGCGTTCCCAACACGACGATGAGATCGGGGAGTTTTTAGAGGCGCTAGTGACGAGCGCTCTGTCATTTTTAGATGCAGTGCTCGCGTGGATCATGAACGTTTACGCTCGATCGCGACTGGAGAGAGTTTTTAGAAGCAGCCTTAGAAGCAGCCTTAGATTCGTTCCTTCCCACAATCCCATGCACGATTAAGTTTTCACAAAATGGCGTCCAAACAATCGGTCGACTCGTGGTCCGAATTAAAAAACAAAATTTTATTCGGCCTATGGTTTGAAAACTTGGATGGATTGAGACGACAAAAAAGAAATTCGTCTATATACAATCCCTTGCATCTGTTGTCTATATGTATCTTCGTACAGCTGGGTGGAGATAAATGTACGGTTCCCTAAAGCTGCATTCACATATACGCGAGAAAAGTTCTGGCACTTTCTCTCACTTCTGGCGAGCTGCTGCACATAACTCATTTCTTTTCTAGCTCAATGGCGCGAGAGATTACTCGACGAAGAAAAAGGAGGTTGCTGCTGCACTTGAAAATGCTTCTGACACTGAAAAAGTTTCAAAGGAATCCCGTCATGCGAAGCCAGTTTTTCAAGTTTAAATTTTGCGCCAAAATGTCGAAAGAAATCTGAAATGAATAAAAAAAATTGCCCTTCCATAACGTATTTTTATATTAAATGCGTAATAAATGATAACTGTGTATACAGGTTGAATAATTAAATAATAGCTGATTATTTGTAGTAATTAATTCGGACAATAATATTAACAGTTTGTACTTAGATTTGTTCAATGTTTGTGATTTTTTGTTATTATTATTATTATTATTATTATTATTATTATTATGGAAGAACACAAAAAACAATCTGAATGTAATGTAAGCTCAAATTTGTATTAAGAAGCTTCATGAAAAGAGGTTCCGTTATATATCAAATGTTACAACTTGTTTTAAAAATTGTATATACATGTAAACCCGGACTTATATCCATACAAGCCCAGAAAAGGCTTCGGATTTTGGGGTTCGAATTTGGCCTTTTGAAAATTATTATATGAAAGAACTGAAAATTTTATCTTTGTGAAGTTAATAATCGCATTGTAGAGGAAATTGTATTGTAAAGTAAAGTAAATTTTGTAAATTTTCTGATATAAATATGATTCTTGTAAATTTTGTAAAAATTATCTTGATTCGAATTGAAATAAATTAAAATTAAAAAAATTGAAAAACAAAACAAAAAAAAATCAATGCTTGTATAACTTTACAGTTTGGATCATATTTGGTGGATGAAATCTTGTGATCCAATATTTCAACCCCTTCCACTAGTCCGATCTTGCTGAAATTTTGTACACATACGTAAAGTCGGTGACAATGCATAAATCTGAAAAACTTTTCAAAAAATCCAAAGCGGGAGGGGAGGAATTAATATGAAATATAATTAGTTTATGTTTTCTCAAGAGATGGCGCCAGCGCTGTTTTTTTTTTTAAAGTTTTTTCATGCAGTGATTCAAACTTCGAGCCATCTTATCTCAATGAGGTCGCGATCTCCGTGGTTTTTATGAGCCTTATTCCAAATAATTTCCCGTTCACGGACGGCAGAAATTAAATTTTCTCTTAACGTGGTCTCCTGTTGCTTTTTTAAAGCATTTGCTTGTTTTTTTTAATTGCCTTTCCTATTTCTTTGAAAGATGGGAGAATCGTTAATAGCGTCCATGTTGTTTTTAGCTGTTGCCTTTGCCTTGCTGCAGCAGGCAGCCGATCAGAAGAGCTGAGTGCTCTGATCGGATTGGCTGGGATTTGGGCACTTTCTCGCTCTACCGCGCCAGAGCTAGACACTTCTGTTTCAAACAGAAAACTCTGGCAACACCATTTCTGGCGCCAGTTGCGTCCACTCGCGCGAGAAATGAACCTGGCGTATATGTGAATGGCCTTGCGAGAACTCATCTGGCGTGAATTTTCTGGCGTGAATAGGTCTTTCTCGAGTATATGTGAATGCGGCTTAACTGGATAGCAGCGCTGAAATGAATCCAATTTCTAAATGAATCTAGTTTGTATCTGGATCGACTCGATCTAGTTCTATAGTGCGAATGAGGTATTACAAGGGGGGCTACCACGTCTGTTAAGCATGGATTCAACTGAAATTTTAACATGTTGTTATGCACCCCTGTCACTATTATTTGGCATAGTAACTCATGCTAATGGGCATTAGTTTACGAGATATAATTATTTAAAGTAAGTTATGTAGGCTATTGATTTATACTTACAAATTCGGACAGTGTGACATTCAAGTAATCAACGTGGCCATTGATTTATACTTACAAATCCTGCTCCTTTCCCAATTTAATTTAATTTTCTTTTAAACACGTTTTTGAACAAATTATATATGACTGTGAAACTAATATTAATTATTAAAACATATTTTTATAATTTTTTGCATATTATATTTCATTTGAGGAAGATAAATTGGTGAAAATTTTCTTTCCTATTTTCATCAATAATTTCAACATCTGAGGTTTGGCGTGAAAAAAAAAATCCTCTTAATACCTTTTATTTATTAATCTTTAACGATTATACACCAGTAGGAAAGATAGTCCCAGCCTCCAAGCAGCCCCTAAGGACATGTAGATAGCGTTAATGCTTCCATGTCCACTGTTGGCGCAATTGGTTGGCGCGTCTGCACGGTAAGCAGAAGGTTCTTGGTTCGAACCCAGGCTGTGGAATTTTCTTTCCTATTTCATCAATAATTTAAGCATCCGAGGTTTAGCGTGAAAAAAAAATCTTCTTAGCACCTTTCATTTATTATTTTTAATAGGTTGTTAATATTATATTATTATACAGAGCGGATACAAAAATGAGCCTCCCTCCTTTTATTTTCATCACCGAAGCAGATATGTCAATTTTGATGAATCCAATGAATAGGAAGTTGTGGGTGACCTATTCCATGGTACACTTTTCATCATCACAAATATGCAAATTAAGACATATTCAACTCCTATCTTAAAAACCTAACAGATACACGAAGAATTCCAATTGAAGACTTGTTCACCATGGAATTCCGAACAAAACAAAAAAAAATTTTCCAAAATCCGATGAACGGATCATCAAAAATCACGTTTGAATTTATTAGTAACCTCCCTATGCACTTCAATGTTCAACATGCAAGTCAAAAAATAACCAATATACAATATACGAGGTCTGTTCAAAAAATACGTAGACTGACGTCATAAAACAAAATATACTTTATTCAGAAGTTACACATCTGGGTTCCCTTCAAAGTACTCTCCTCCCCGACGCACACACTTATCCCAACGGTGTTTCCACTTTTGGAAACAGTCCTGGAACGCTTCTTTTGTGATGTCCTTCAGCACCTTCGTCGCATTTGCCTTTATGTCGGAATCGTCTCAAATCTCCTTCCTTTCAAATGTCTTTTGATTTTGGGAAACAAGAAGAAGTCACAAGGAGCGAGGTCAGGTGAGTAGGGTGGGTGAGGAAGAACAGTGATCGAGTGTATGGCCAAAAACTCTCGAGTTCTGAGGGCTGAATGGACTGGAGCGTTGTCGTGATGAAACAACCAGTCACCACTCGTCCACATTTCCGGCCTTTTCCGCCGGATAGCATCCCGCAGACGTTTGAGAACTTCGATGTAGTAAATCTAGTTCACTGTGGAGCCTTGGGGGAGGTACTCGTGGTGGACTACTTGCCTGAGCATCAAAAAAAACTATCAACATCACTTTCACATTGGAACGAACTTGGCGAGCTTTTTTTGGTCTGGGAGATGTCTCACCCACCCACTGGGATGATTGAACCTTTGTTTCGATATCATAACCGTACACCCAAGATTCATCACCTGTTATGATCTTCGACAAGAAGTTTTCATCATCTTCTGAGCGTTCAAGCAATTCCTGACAAACCTGGACGCGATGGGCTTTTTGGTCGTCCGTCATCAGGCGTGGAACAAACTTCGCAGCATCGCGGTGCATCTTCAATTTTTCGGTCAAATTCTCGTGACATGATCCAACTGCTATCCCACACTCTTCAGCAAGCTCTCTGATGGTCAGACGTCGATTTGCCCGAACCAGGGTGTTGATTTTGTCGTCAGTTGACGTGGAAGGACGTCCAGGACGCTCATCGCCTGCAGTTGACTGACGACCATCTTTATAACGTGCATGCCACTTAAAACATGTCGCATGCTTCATAGTAACATCACCGTAAGCCGTCTTGAGCATATCAAAAGTTTCAGTGGCAGTTTTTCCGAGTTTAACACAACTCTTTGCTCGTTCAAGTCACTCATTCTAAAAATCCGCCAAACGAAAATAACACACTTTACAAACAACCGCGTAGCTAATCAACCAATACTGATATTTGCAATCAAAAAACTGCCTTGTAATCAGCGGATCTGTCAGAAGATGGCGACACCAAGCGATTTTGATTGGGACCAACAGGGCCCGCGCAATTCAAACAGTCTATGTATTTTTTGAACAGACCTCGTATTTAAACAGATTGAAATAGAAACGTTTTAACATTTTATAGATGCAAGAAAGTCTTTTGAGCAGGTTTTTTTTATAAAAATATATATAAGAGAAAAAGGAATATTATAAATTATTATATAAAATATATATTATTTTATTCAAATATTTTTATATGACGGTTTATAGGTAACAACAAGAATCCTGCAACAATGGGCAATGGCTACAGCATTTCCATATTTATCTGACAAATTTAATTTTACAGCAAGCCATTCTTGGCTAGTCAGGTTTAAAAGAAAATTTAAAATTAAACAACGTTGTGTAACACGTTTCATTAGTTCCAAAGCGTGTGCGTCGTTAGAAGAAACTATGAAAACAGCAGAGGGATTCCAGTCGCAAGTAAATGCAATTATCCCCGATTTCGATTTAAATTTTATAATAAATACATATCAAACCGGTTGTCAATATCAAATAATATATAATGGGACAGTAAGAAAAATGGAATTAAAACTGTTCGTGCAAAAAAAAAAATTTGAATCATATACAGTGTCAGAAATTAAGGACGAACTTCGTCCGAAATTTAAAGAGAATAATTGCGAAAGTGAAAAGAAGAAGGAAAAGAGGAAAAGAAGTGAGCGAAAGCGCTTTACAGTAAAAGCACCCCCGCCGGGAATAAGAGAAAACGGGCGAAACCAATACGAGGTGAAGAGAGTGAAAAGGGGAGGAAGGAAGAGAGAGAGAGAAAAATTGAGCCTATTATTCCCTTAGCGCTAATTCAGCTCCTTATGTCTTCCCTATAGGAAGGAGCCCCCACCCTCCTCATGGTGGTAGGATCTTTCTCGGTTCCCTTCAGTGACACGGATAAGACAAGCTCCAGCGTTATGATTGCCTCCGCCTTAGCGGTCCCAAGGATTACGAATTTTAGTGTTTCGTCGTAATAGCACTGTGATAGACTTTACTTTATTGTTAATCTTAATCCAACGACTAGCCTTACTTTAGACTGTGTTTTATATATTTACATTGTGTATTAGAAGTTATTTTGTTGAACGAACGCCTCCCTCTTACTATACTGTCACACACACACAGGAAAGCCGTGACATACAGTAACTCATTCATACACAGCACAGTATTCCATGACAGCGTCTGGAAAACTTTTACCGGTAGTAAATTTATGCTTACAAGAATCTACTGCAATATTCGGCCCATTAGTAGAAAAAAAGTTAAAAATTTAATGAACGATTTCATAAATGTCTACGTAACTTGCTCAAAATCAGGAAAACTTACGAAATAATTTTATATACACTACATGATCAAAGGAGTTGGGACACACCTGTGAACACCTGGGGTGTTTCTCCTGGACTGGACTGGGCCCGCCCATCATGGTGGACGGAAACCTCAATGCTGATAGCTACAGGACCATTTTGGCAAACGGGGCACTTCCAGCGCTGTGGGAACACTTCGGTGACGGGCCGTTCCTCTTCCAGCACGACAATGCGCCTTGCCACAAAGCAAGATCCATATCCGACTGGTTTGACGAGATGCGGGTTGAAGAACTGGATTGGCCCGCCCAGAGTCCTGATCTCAACCCCATGGAATTGGAACGACGTGTGAGATCCAGGATGGTTTGCCCTACATCTGTCCAGGAACTGACCACGACACTCCTCGAGGAATGGAGGTCAATACCTGTGGACACATGCCGTAAACTTGAGGACAGTATGCCATGTAGGGTGGACGCAGTGATAGCAGCTCGGGGTGGTCCTACACACTACTGATTGAAGGTTTTTGCGGCTTTACGGTAGAGCAACAGGTGTCCCAACTCCTTTGATCATGTAGTGTTGATTTTTAAAGAATATTCTGTTTTCGTATGTAGCAAAAAATAAATTTCTTTTAATTACTGACTCCTGGGGAGGGCAAACCGATACAACTATTTACGATGAAATCTTTGAGGATCAAACGGGCAAAGAGACTAGTACATTAAAAATAATTCCACCTAAATGCACACCACTTTGTCAACGCTGCGATGTATATTTTTACCGACATGTAAAGAATTTTATTAAAAGATTGTAAAACGCTTCAACTCTGTTAAAAGAGAGACGTTAAATATGTAGTAGAGAAGACGCAATTAAAATTCATTCTATTATACATGTACATCTTCAAATAAGCGCACCAATATTCATCCCTATATTAAAGTATACTTGGTACGCTTCAAGATTATTAGAAGACAGAGCAATCTTTGTAAACGTGAATGATGTTTGCTTTGCTGTATCTATTTTAAGTAAACCATACGTATGTACAGAGCCTGCGTTTAATAAATGCGCATGGTGTAACACCATTTCATGTTTTACATGCTTTTATGATGTGTATCGTCTTAAAAAATGCACATTGCATTAGGCGAAGTAAAGAATAATGTGTAATATATATTGTGTAAATAGTATACAGTTATTGTTTGTGAACATGTAAAATTTGTGTTTCCAAAATATGCACGATTTGTGCTATTCTACAGTATACTTCGAGTAACGGAAATTTTGATAAAGAAATTTGTGTGTGTTTAAGAGAGAAATATGTATATAATATTATGTTATATAAATACAATTTGCTTTGTGATATATTTAAAATAAATAATTTGTTACCTTCCTAAAATGAAATATAATATGCAAAAATTTTAAAAATATGTTTTTAATAATTAATATTAGTTTCTTAAATAATTTGTTCAAAAACAT
The DNA here is from genome assembly GCA_023313115.1 of Rhysida immarginata. Lineage (NCBI taxonomy): Eukaryota > Metazoa > Arthropoda > Chilopoda > Scolopendromorpha > Scolopendridae > Rhysida > Rhysida immarginata. The sequence goes on along the minus strand of JAHWFO010046875.1, from coordinate 1,716,387 downwards.
GTTTAAAAAAATTAAATTAAATGAAATTGGGAAAGGTACAGGATTAGAAGCCAGGACCTGGAGCATCGTAATCTATCGACTTACCCACATGACCGCGTTGACTACTTGAATGTCACACTGCCCGAATTTGTAAATATACATCAATAGCCTACATAACTAACTTTAAATAATTATATCTCGTAAACTAATGCCCATTAGCATGAGTTACTATACAAAATAAACAGTCCAGTCACATTAATGTAACCACCCCCTACGTTCAACACCCCTCCGTGGGCACTACCTTGACGTGGTGGAGGGGCTTGAGTGCCTCAATGACGCTAAGGGCTATCCTGGATTGGGTCACCCATGCCAGACAGGCCTTAGCAGAGACGCCAGACTAAAAGTGTCCGGTCGGTTGTGGACCCTCCCAAAGGGACCGGTGCTCGCAGTGGAGGCTGTTTTCGACATGGCCTCCATTGCGACCAATACGTCCACCTGCATGTTTGCCGTGCGCAGCGACTCTACTTCTGGGGAAATGGGGATCCTGGTGCTGAGTGAAGGCCTTCTGGAACAACACACCACTTTGGCCCCTGCTTCTCGGAAGGATGGGTGGTCTGGATGAGCCCGTCCAGATCAATCGCCTGGTCTTCGCTCCTTGGAGCTTCGGCCATAGGGGTAGGCGCTGCCTATATCCCCCTCGTATCCCTAGTGCCAATGTGCATCCTCTTGTTGGGCTCCGTGGTGGGTGGGGAGCGAGGGAGATGAAGGATAATTTCGTTTAATATGAAAAACCACAACTCAAAGCAACTAAACAAAAAAAATAATAACGATCGTGAAGAGAGAGCTACTCGAAGATCGCCGAAGAATCTGAAGCTTTTGAAGATGAAATTGGCAAGTGGGGAGTCGTTCAAGACCATCTCCCCATTTTTAATTTCAAAAGAATTTAAACGGCTTGTTGGGAATACTAAACATGTAAAGAGACTTTTTAATGGTCATCTACTGAAGTCGTTAAGGATAAACAAGCTACCACCTTTTTATCCTTGAAAAGGTTCGCGGGGAAACCAGTTTCGGTTTCTTCCCACGCAACCTTGAATTATAAGAAAGGTGTTTTCACGTGCCAGGACCTGGAAGGAATGAGGGATGAGGAAATCGTTGCCGAATTAGATAATCAATCTGTTGTTGACATTCGACGGATCGCGCCAAGGAGGAATGGTGTTCCTCAGCCTACATATTCCTTCATTGTTACCTTTGAAGGAATAGTTTTGCCGGAAACCATTTATATCGGTTTTATACACTGTCACGTGAGGCCCTTTATCCCCAACCTCGTTGCGATGCTTCCAATGTCAGAAGACGGCCACACGAGAACAAACTGTCATTTTAATGCAGTTTGTTGCAAATGTGGCCTGCCCGGACATGAGATGGAAGCTTGTTCAAACGAGTTCCGCTGTTGTAACTGTAAGGGAGCCCATTCTGCCCTTTCAAGAGACCCGTCCTATTTGGCGGAAGGAAAAGAAAATCCAAGAGGTTCGTGTCCTTGGGGGTTTGTCTTTTCCGAAAGCACCGAGGTAGGTAGAACTGAATGAAGTCCGAAACTACGCATCTGTATTTAAGAGTCGTCCTTCTGTTATGTCAGTTGGAACTATGACAGATTTACGTATTGCAGATTTTTCCTGCGGAGCTTCCACTTCCACAGAACCATCCGCTAGCACTAGTCGGACTTCGAAATCGACTACACCACTAGGGACTCCTCCAAAATCTTCGGAAACAGAAGATGGCAAGAAACGCTCGTCAGAGGTGTTACCTTCCTCTGGCCCCTCCAAAAACGTGGAGTAGAAGCTACACCATATTCTCCAGTTCTGAAGGGAAGTCAGACTTCTCTTTAAACTTACAAGTGTCTCCTATTGAGGAGATGGAGTTATCTCGGGAGTTTAAACCTACCTCTTAAAACTTTCTTAATGGATTCTTTTGCCGCTTAGATGACCTAAAGCTCTTAATAAGTTCTTCTTCTCCTTATTGGCTTTGCAAGAAACGTTCCTCTTGCCTTCCCAGTCTCTTGTAAAATATGGCATGTAATATATCAAACAACTTGAAATGGTGTGTCAAGAATGAATGCAACGTAAAATTAATGATAGTCGTAATTGGTTCAAAGGAAACTGGTTTAGCGAAACCATTATGGTACTTTGGAACTTACAATAATAAAATATGGCATTTAATATATCAAACAACTTGGAATGATGTGTCATAAATGAATACAAGGTAAAATTAATGAAAATCCAAATTGGTTCAAAGGTACGTGGTTTAATAGTATCGTTATGGTCCATTAGAAACTTACAATGTTAACATAAGGCGGTTAAAAATATGATTCCGCGAATGGTTTATTTTAACCTGTCAGTATTTGGTTATCATTCCTTAATGGTTTATTAAGTACCGAAATGTGCTTTATGCTATCAGTGTGCGGCGGACAGTGCATTCATAGACCGTTTTGGAGGACCCCTGATTAAGGTTAGCAGTGATTTGAAGCACAGTTGCCCTTCTGTTATCCTTTACCAGTCGTGACAGTCTCCATTCTGTCCGATCATCTACCATCCGCCGGCGGCCACAGCGCGAAAGTTCAGACCCCGTCTTCCGGCTAACCGTCCAGTCTTTAAATACTTTAATGACGGCTGCTCTTGAGCACTCTACGAATGCTGCTGTTTCGCTCCATTGCTCCGAGCACCTACAATCATCCCGCGTTCGAAGGCTGTTAAATCGCGTCGTTTACCCATAGTTGAAGAATGGAACACGTCTACTGTTATCGACGACACTCAGCCTCCCTTTTTATAGTCCGGCCCGCTAGCAACATTGTGGCGACGTCCGTGCGCGCATTTGCATAAACATGTTAGGTGGTCATAATAATATGCTCACTCAGTGTATTTGCAACATGCATGCATTACAGGGTAAGTCAAAAGTCGCAGTACACCCTGTTTTTTTCGAAAAACTTGCACGAATTGGGAAATCTGAATATTCCAATAAGGTATGGGAATGGTCTATAAGGTATGGTCTATCTTTTACGGTATGTACCGAACATGGCCACCATCTTGAAATGGATCATCTTGAATATAAGTTAAGTTATTAAATGGAAAGGGGGTCGTGTGATATATCAAATAACATCAGCATTTTCTGACAGTTTCATTCCTGTAAACAGAATTGAAGTAGCAGTTATGGTTCAAAAGTTACAACACATTTTGTTTGGAATTACAGGCTGGACTGTTCTCCATAAAGGACAGTCATTTAATGTGTTCAACATGGTGTTCCTCTTGGTCAAGGCACATTTGAAGGCGCTGAACTCAATCGTCATGCACTCGCAGAAGGATTTCCGCAGAATGCTGGCACACGCATTTTCATTGCGTTGCTGGAAATGGTGTCTGTTTCTGATTTTCTCTGCATATACGAGTTGCTTTCAATGACCCCACAGATAAAAGTCACGTGGTGTGAGATCAGGTGATCTGAGTGGCCATTCCACAGCACCACGTTGGCCAATCCAATGACCAGGAAATTGAACATCTAACCACTTAACAAGATACTTCGTGCAAAAGAGGGATCTTGTCGATGTTGCTCTAGGGCCCACGTGCAAAACTGCATACGTCTGTCGGGGTCATCCTCTACTAGGTGCTGGAGTATCTGAATCTTGAATGGATGCCATTGATGAGCATGAAGGATTCGTACGATCGATGACTGGCTGATTCCACATTCGCTGACAAACGTCCTGTGCTGCGTTGTGGGCTCCTGACGAAGGACGCCAAAACCATTGTTGAGGTTGTCTCGTCAGTAGCACTTATCGGACGGCCACTCCGTGCCTTATCAACCACAATCCCAATTTCTCGGAATTTCTTAATTAAGCAGCTGACACCGTTGTGTGAAATTGGAGGTCGTTCTGGGTGCCGGTTGTTAAAACCTGCAACTATGACACGGAAACTTCGTTCTCCAGACATCAAAATGACCTCAATTCTCTCCTCCTTGGTCAAAGCCATCTTCAGTTATCTACAACAAAATGAAACAAAATGTGTTGTAACTTTTGAACCATAACTGCTACTTCAAATCTGTTTACAGGAATGAAATTGTCAGAAAATGCTGATGTTATTTGATATATCGTACGACCCCCTTTCCATTTAAAAAAATTGACTTAGATTCAAGATGGCCGATTTCAAGATGGCGGCCATGGTCGTAAAAGACAGACCACCTCGCCCATACCTTACTGGAATATTCAGATTTCCCAGTTCCTGCAAGGTTTTCGAAAAAACAGGGTGTATTGCGACTTTTGACTCACCCTGTATATCTGTCGTCGTAGGTTCTATTATCATTTAATAGTTTCTAGATTTTCAAAAATCAGTAATGGGCAGAATTATTTTCTTTTAACATCAGAATTAAATCCATACATTTAGGGCACCATTCACGATAAAACAGAAGAGTTAGTTTTCTCTTCTGGACAAAACTCAACGAAACATTTCTAGCCATGGCAGGTCTTCGGCGCTTCTGAGCGTTTCTCGACACCAGGGTGGGTGACCAAAGTGATTCAAGGCGCGAACGGGCGGGAAATAATCGTGAAATAAGGAACGCGTGATGGGTATGGACGAGGAAGGGCGCTTGGGAGGGGAAATGTTAATAGCGGGTAGGGAACCAGACCTTACCCATCTTCGTCTAGACTTATCTGGGTATTGAACATTCGTTCAGGCTCGACAGATTTCGTTCAAGGGGTTTCGTCTCGTGTTCGGACAATAGCACTGGCTTGTGTGGGTCGACCAGATCATCGAAAACGGTAAGCCATCATCATGCGCTACAAGATTCAATGAGAAAAGCAAAGAATAACAATCGCGTGAACGTACTGACAGATCACTCGATCAATTTACATTAAACTCTTCTTTGGTGTTCATCAATAGGCTCGAGGATCCAGGGACTTCGCTGCTTTTCGCTTCGCTGAATGATTAGGCAAGTTAATTCAAAAATTTATCATTTAAACAGAAAAATACTCTTCCTTTAATGCTGTATCAGCTTATCATTTCAGAAATGACAGCCAGGACATATTCTAAAAACAGGACATCAGTCTCGTCTTCGGACTCTCCTGGATCGTTCATCATAGCGACGTTCATTCGATCCGTCTTGCCGAAAATTATATTTTCTTCATCCCCTCCTGCCAACACCTCGACCAAATTTAGGGCTTATTATTGGTAGATATAGGATTAACAATGGTTGCCTAATGATGATGTAACAATATATGGCTTTTTCGTTATCAGGCCTTATGTCTAGGTGATGTTGCTCCTGCTTGCCACCGTTCCTCACAACAACTCGAAAAATTCTGTCGCGCTCCGATATTGTTGCTCAGCTATCTCGCCAGCTCATATTGGCCGCATTTCTTTTTAGCTGGGAAGCTAGCATGCCTATGTCCACGCCGGGCGCATGACGTTTGCTCGGAAACGAAATATTGACGTCACAGATGAACTGTGCAAAAAGAAACGGTTGTCCCAGCTTGCATTTAGTAGCAGACGAGCAAAAATGGCGGTTTATGGAGGGGCAGCGTTAACGATCCTAGAAATGTTGAATGACTCGATGAGGAATCTGAAGATGACGACGATACTTTGCTGGCTGCTTCATTGCTGCTGCAGCTAACAGCAACAGAAGAGGAGGAGGAGGAGGCTACACAAGGCTGCGCAAAAGTGCAAAATTACATTGAAGAGGTTATACCACGATACCGTGCCCGGGATTTCCAAGAACATTTCCGTCTCTCCCGAGGTAGTTTTGAGGTACTGTTTGAAAAAATTGCACCATTGTTCTCCACAAACCTAAAAGGTCGCAGCGCTTCAAGTTTGGACAAGAAAGTATTATGTGGGTTATATCTATATGCTAATCAATGTTCTTTTAGGTATGATAATTAGCTATTCAAGTTATTTCTATAAAAAAGAAACATCATTTAAAACTCTTTATTTATTTGCAGATTATGTGGCAATCTATTCAACATCTGTAAGAAAACTGCATGGGGAATTCTTAACGAATTTCACTTCATCATTATTGAAAATAAACAGCAAAGAGAGGATAATTGGATGGCCTACCGCAGAACAAGCAGCCACCATTATTGATTTTTACAAAACAAAGTATGGACTTCCAGGTGTCATTGGCAGAATTGATGGGAAACACATTTCCATTAGAGCTCCTAGTAAAAATCATACATCATATTACAACCGAAAGAAATTTTATTCGGTTGTATTGCAAGGAGTTTGAGCCAACCGAATGGCATTTATGGACTGTTACGTTGGAGAGGCAGGCTCTGTCCATGATGCCACTGTGTATCGCCGCTCCGATGTGTATTGCAGAGTCATGAATGATACTGGATGCGTGCCTAACCGTCACCTCTTAGGAGATGCTGCGTACTCACTGAGTCAAAGGTTGTTAACCCCTTACCGTGATCACGGAAACATGAGCAACATAGAAAAGTGTTTCAATATAAAATTAAGCAAATGTCGTTGCAGCATCGAACGAGCATTTGGACTGTTGGTTAGTCGGTTCCGCAGGATAAAGCATCTTGATATGTTTGGACTAGATTTGTTGGTGGGACAGATAATGGCAGCCTGTATTTTACACAATATCTGCATCCTTTATGATGATGATTCCAACATTGAGTTGGAAAGTTTACCAGCTACTGATTCTCAAACAGTAGAAGAAACCTCTGCTATTGCAAAAAGGATAGGTGCCCAAAAGCGAGAGGAAATTGCAAATGCCTGTTATGCATTTAATATTTATTTAATAGCTGTTTTACCCGGTGTTGCTCGGGCTCCTTTTTGATGAAATTAGGCAATTTCTGAATGTGAACATTCAGTGAAAAGGAATACCAGTGAAAATGTACCCATGAAAAAGGTTCGTTTTTTAGCCATTTTTTCCAAAAGGCCGAGCATTCATTAGCCCTTTTTTTTCAATAGGTCTTATATTTGTTACCCATTTTTCATTGTAGGCCTAACATTTATTAGCCCTTTGCCACTGTAGGCCTAACTTTTTTAAGCCATTTATTTAACTATAGGTCTAACATTTTTCAGCCCTTTTTAACTATAGGCCTAAGATTTTTAGCCATTTTTTTCAATTGGTTTAGTTTTTATGTCCTTTTATAATTTAGGCCTAACTTTTTTTTAGCCCTTTTTAACAATAGGCCTAACAGTTTCCAGCTATTTTTTTTCAATTGGCCTAGCCTTTTTGAGCCTTTTTTAGCTGTTGCCTATTTTCCAATTTAACATTTTTTTAACCATTTGTTTCAATCGCCCTAACATGTTCCAATTTTTCGTTTAGTACTAACAGCACTGCAATTTAAATAAGAAATGTGTGCGTGCCTCGTGTAAGCTTCATGACGGGCACATAAATTTCTTAAGACCAAGTGATTGCCACCCCCACAACTCCGACCCTAAAGGGACAATTTTGCCCAAACTTTACAGTACTGTTGATCTTGCTTAGAGCATTCTGTATACCGAATTTCACTCCTTTATATGCATAAATACGCGTAAACTTTTTGGTCTCCTCTAATTTCCGCCCCCGAAACTTCGACCCCAGTGGGCCAATCAAAACCAAACTAAATAGTGAAGGTGCACATGCCCATAGTAAGCTACATTCCGAATTTCAACCTTCTACCTCAAAAAATGCGGAAATTACGAAGGGGTCGGACGGACGGACAGACAGACAGACGGGCATTGTGAAAACAATAAGTAGCTCCATTCTTCCGCTACTTAATAAATAATATATTTAGATAATAATTCGATAGATATATTAAAAGATACCTTTAGATTGAGTTAAATATTATTCCGAGAAATCTTCAAAGTTATCATTGTGGTGAAATGAATCGGGAGTGTCAGAAATGTCATGCAAAGCATTTTGGATATTTATTGTGTTACCTATTTTTCTTTCTTCAAAGTTTATTAATATGCAAGATTGAGGCTAGAAAAATTACACATATGTATTTTTTTCTCATAAATGTGATCGAATTTCGATCATTGGGGGATCCTAGTCTTCGATAAAACCGGTAACAAGGATATTGGTCTGTAATTATTACATTTACTTACCTGACCTTTTTTATATATCGGAAATTACTTTAGCCATTTTTAAGGCTGCCGGAAAAGTACTCGTTGTAATAATCATTAATAAAAGAGGTTAAAGGTGAAATAATAACATCAATTACCAACTTAATAATACTAACAGACAAATTATAAACATCTGTTGAATTTTTAGGTTTTAAGCTCCGAACAGCATCCCTCACAACAACTTGAGATTTAGTATTAAAGTAGAATTTTGAAGAATTACAATTTATCACAGATTCACATATCGCAATTGGATCAATGTCACAATTTGTAATATTAACAACCAATTCAGAAGCAACTCTTACAAAATATTCATTAAAATCATGAGCAGATAAATCACATGAAAATGAATTTTTTACTATTTTTTATTACTATTGATTACATTCCACATTGCTTTAATTTTATTATGCGATTTGGCAACAAAATTATTATTTGCCGCAATCTTGGCATTTTTAATGGCAATCCGATACGAATCCCTCATTTGATTTTTCAAATTCAGTAACTCAGGAGTTCTGTATTGTTTATAGGCCCCACAAATCAATGTTAGCCTTTCTCTCATTAATTTTAGATCTTCAGAAAACTAAATTACACTAGAATTCTTTTTAGATATTATTTTCTTCAATGAGAAACATCTCTCAAAATGTTTGCATCTAGTCCCAATAAGCTCATCACAAAGAGAGTTTACATCACCATCAAAATGGCAATCAATCTGTGATATAATTCAAAATAGAAATTATATTTCCTAATTGCCGTAATTGGCCTGAACAATTTGCGAAATATTTTCCGATCATCAGAGATCATACTGGTACTAAATTCAACATCATCATGATCTGAGAAAGGAATACAAACAACATACGTGTCTTTAATATCAAAATCAAAATTTATAAAAATATTATCTAAACAGGCTTTACCACGAGTAGGAGCCTTATTTATATAGCTTTCTAAAAGATCACACAACATAATGTCACGTATAGATCTAGATTAATGCAGTGGAATGCGTGTGAGCATAAAAATCTGGACAGGGTAGATTGAATTCGATAAAGATAATTTATTTTATTAAAGGAAAATGCCACCCTCTTAAAGGGGCAGCACGATACACCGGTATCGTTAAATAAATTTAAAGAGTAAACAAAGAATAGATTACTATTGAATGTTAATCTATAACAATCTACAGTTCCATAAAAATAATAAAAATATTGAGACCGCAATCTTGACGGGAACCCCAACTAAATCCATATAACATCAAACAAGGCTGCCTCGCTGCCTTCACATGAATCGCATCGACGCTGATGCGTTTGTCTTCGAGCAGACCTATAAATTAGCATAAACAACTATGTTAATGTTTCGCCAGTCTGCTAGGCGTTGGTGGAACTTGCGCGAGCTTTTATTGCGAGAGGAAAAGGAATTAGACTTACCTCGTATGGAGCCGGGTACACGCAGCCGAGGCCTTCTCGGAAATATATAGATAAACCCCACGGGGCAATAATGGTTGCCTGACGTGGCTGGCTCTGCTCCTCGTAGCAGCTCGCAATCTCTTCGGGCAAAATGTCGGAGAAGGACATTACACCTTGAACCGTTACGCAGTAACGTAGTTGCAGGGACACCAAAAGACGCACCTCGATTTGACCAGGAACGTAGCTGATGCTTGCCGTCACTCGGAAGAGCACTTCCAGCTGTTTTGAAGTGAGGAGATGAAGCCCGTCGCTTACTCTTCCTTCCACCGTGCTTAATCGACAGTTTATTTCGCTGGCGGCAAACACACGCTCCCTTTCGTGTTGGCGACGTCGCTCTTGCCTTATCCCGCCGTCAGTTAGGTTCGGGGCTCTCGTCCTCCGTGAGTCTATTCCTCCTGTGGCGAAATAATGCGAAAAGGAATTATCGCAGTCTTGGCGAGCGGACGCAGTCCCTTCTGTTTGCACTTGGTCACTACTGTAACTTGCGGATGCGAAGCTGGCGACTTGTCATCTATATTTATTCGGAAACTCTGTGTCTTCAGCTAAATAATTAGCTGGAGACGCAGCAGTTCCGAAATACATTCGCTTCGATTTCTTCTCACGTCCGTACCGTTTGAAACTCCCGGGTCTAATCCCCTTCTTCTCGCTCGCTCTCGTTCCACCAGCGCAACGTCCTCTCGCAGCGCTCCAATCTCCCGACTTCGGCTTTTTACGCCGACCAAATTCGCTAGCAACGAATTGTCTTTGATTCGGGGCAAGAAATGGCACCTCCGTCTGTGTGCCTACCTCAAAGGAGAATGTCGTCTGCTTAGACGATCTCCCTCTCTTGCCTCGCTTGCTAGGCTGTGACACACAATCTTATCAGTGTCATTGGATAAAAAGTTAACATTAAAATCACCAGCAATTATGATATTCCTTCTTACTGAACAAAATCGAGTTAGAGCCAAGTCTAAATTATTTAAAAATTTTACAAAATCACCACTTGGTGATCTATACACAGTTAAAATACACAAATTAAAATTAGGTACAAGTATTGCACACATTTCACAATCCTTAGCAAGACAATAACCATTTGTATCTAACACTGAAAATTTTAAATTGTCTCTGACTAAAATCAGAACTCCCCCATACCGATTTCTAGAGAAGGCCGAGGCAACACAAAAACCGGCTACTCTCAGAAGCTCAATTTCACTACTATTGAGCCAATGCTCAGTGATACATAAAAAATTAATTTTTTTGTCTGCACATAGACCTTCAAGTTCATTTATTTTATTTTGAATTGATTGTACATTAAGACACAATAAATTAATATCATCAACTCTGTGGTGATCAGTTTTACACACCACAGAAAAATTCATTATAGGTTCATTACCGGCGTCTGATGTTTGTGGTTTTGCAGAAAAGCTAAAAAAGTACCAATCTTCACATTATTAGGCCATTTCTTTAAATCATTTACAATATCCTTATACTGCATCGGTATACTTAGTTTAAACGAGGCATATTCAGTAGGTCGCTTAGATTGCATTTTTTCACATTTACTACCGGAAACATTTAGCTGATTTTTAAGAAAATTTTCCAAATCTTCGAGAACAACGATTGAATGCCGTAATCAATACTAAAATATGATTTTATTGTAAATGATAAAATTTTTTGTACAGAGCATATATTAATATCTATAGAATTGGTCATTTTATGACCCGTGTTTTTAAAGTACCGTTTTATAATAATAACTAAGCTGCTATATATATATTTATACTTTTGTATATATATATTTATATTTTTTTTTCTTTTCCAGATTCTATAGGCCTACACCTTATTTTCCAAGTTTATTTAAACATCTATCATAACGCTCAAAAGAGCTTCTGCATGCTCACTTAATTAAAAAAAAACACGTCTTGTATCATTTTACTATAAGATGAATAAATTACATAAAATTTTGTAAAAAAAATGCGATTTTATTTTTAATAATTTTTCTAATATTTTATTTAATGCTGACATCAGTTTGTTTTTTTTCTTCCTTTCGTTCTTCTCTTCGTTTTTCCATATCTTCCCTGATATAGAGACTCTACCTGAAGTATGTCATCCGTCTTCTTAGGACCACCAGATGCTGGAGTTGATGATGGCTCCGGACCGAAGCTGGAGCTGGAGGTACTGACACTGAAGTCACCTGATGAAGAGGGCTCAGTGACAGCCTGTACAGCAGGACGTATGACTGCAAAAGAATCAGCACTTCGGCTTAAATTCAGGGAGATTGCCAAGAACTTCTTCCATTGCAGCATAGAATTCCCAGCTGCGCCGGTTGTTCCCAGATCGGCTGTTATGTTCTTTTATAATTCTGTAAGTTTTTTGTAGCCCTATTCATTTAGTGTCCACTTGTTCTGGAGTGACGTCGAAGTCACTAGCAGTCAATTTGGCTGCAATTAATCGCCATTCCTGTTTAAAATATTATAATATTATAATAAAGCGTTTATATAAATCACTATATGTGAATTTGAAAATTGCAAGCAAGTTAAAGTTTCCTTACTAGCTTTCATGCACTTGGGTTTAAGCCATTTGTGCTTGCCATGATAATGACAGTTTCATGTTCATGTCACAAAGGTGACATTCTAGGTGCAATAAAAATTACTCACCCTGGTGACCATAAATGAGCTAATGCCTACTGCTTTAAAAATTAAGGAATATGAACGTTGTTCTAATAAAATCAGAGTTGTAAAAAATAAAAACCATAGATACTTAAGTTAATTTTAGTCAAAGATGGAGATTCAAACAACTCCTTATGCTCAATATATAATGAAATCAACTCCAGCATCTTCTCCCGGCTCCAATGACATGAGGTAGCTTCTGGTACTAAGTTAATAGTTATTTATAAAGAATACTTGCATTAATAATGTCTTATAAAAAGAGACAGTGAGAATAAGTACCTATCGCAAAATCAGAAAATCAGAAAACCGTTTGCTTATACAATGCAGATAAGTCTCTTTATATTTATGCAAATTTTGAAAATCCTTTTCAGGATTTCAGGATTAACCTTGTGTTGGCCACATGATGTTTTTGTATCTTACTGTACAATTTCGAAGTTTCCTTTATTCTCAGATTCAGCTTCACTCATAGTATTGACAAATGATTATGATAATTATTCTCCAGTTGTACCTAGACAGTAAATAGTTAATCTATTCTGTAATCATTTTCTGATTATTTCTTTCCTCACATATGTAGATGTTTATATGTGTTTTTTTGCATTTGTATGCTGTCTGTTTCTTACTAGGAACATTTATTACTCACTAATATTTAACTCGCGTCTCTTTTTTTTTAAACAAGCAATTATTCACATTTGAAGGATACAATTTATATGATTACTTAGTTACCAATATCATTTCAGGGAACTTTTTATTTTATCCTATTCTTGTGAATAAACTGCTTGACAAACATTACTTATTTTTAATTTCCTTCCTACTACATTTAGATGGCATCGGTGTTGCCAGGTTTTGAAAACGAAAAGTGCTGCAGTGTCATCTGAATTACGCTACTTTATGCTACAGACCCATCTCAATTATGCTACGCTTTATGCTACATATAAGCTTGTCATAAATTATAAGTGTGATTGCTAAACACAAAAGAAATAAACCACTACTTATAATTTAAACCTTTTATTAATAACAAAATTTCATAATTTGCATTCATACATTCAAAAGTTTCATTTTCATTAATTTTTAAATACATATCGTTGTTAAAACGTGATAACATTTCAGTTGATGGTATAAATGATGTGCGTGTTCCATCATCATCATGTATATGTTCCATAATTAGAATTTTACAATGAAGACACAACAGTCCACGTGCATTTAACACTGTCATCATGCAACAACAATTTAAGCATATTAAAAAATCTCTCAAAAATAAATAAATAAATAAATAAATAATCACATGGTGGCATGATCTTACCTTAATTTATGATGGACAATCGTACGTCGAGTGAACCGTTGTGCAGTACAGTAGCAGCAGTGAGTCCCGACTGAATTCCATGCGACAATCGACAATCGAACAGTGCAGGGAAAACGAAATGAGTGGTCCGAAAGCGACGCTTTCACTGCCATTCTCGGCCAGAAGGTAACCACGGGAAGTACAGTACACTGAACTAGGCAAGAAGCCAGATGAAACCTAGTTAAGTCATCCAGAGGATAAGATGGAGTTCTTTCCTGTCAGGATGATAGTGTTGATTGTTGATTGACGAGGGACAAGGGACACGAGGAGCTAGGAGATCCAATATTCGGGAAATATGGCCTTTTGGATGGCGTCGAAATTGATGGCCAGGACGTGACGTGGCCTGCGATGTCTAAAGAGGCTTCTGAAGGTGAGCGGATGTTCAAGAATACATGCAACCAGAGAATTGGGATGGTCTTTCATCTTTGGAATTCCATCTGAATTCCATGCAGAGATTTCAGGGTTTATATATGCTATTATCACTGCAAACCGTGCTGCCTTTAAGAGCCCATTGGCTTAAGTGCTTTGTAATATGCAAATTTAGTACTATTGGTGACTCATGATGAGGTATCATGTATCTGGTATCTGGTATCTGGATTTTGTCAAAAGTGCTACAAAAGAGCCACAAAATCGCAAAAAATGCTACAAAAGTGCCACAATTTCAATTATGCTACGATTTATGCTACGGTCTCTTTTTAAGCCTCAAATATGCTACCGTAGCATCAAAAATGGATGGCTTACTGTTTTGTTGAATTGCGGCAACTTCTGTTTATTTAAATAGTTTATTCACAACGCACTTAAGCTTCCTTTAAAAACCACTATCGATCACAAATTGCTTTTAGTTTTAATTTTATGCCACCTAAGTTGTGACATAGTATTGCTTTAATAAATAACTAATAGTTATTAAATAAAAATGAAAAATAAACAATAATTAACAAAATAATTAATAAATAATAAATAAAATCAAAATAAAACTAGAAATATAAAATCAAATAAAAAGCTGACGTTTCGGATAGAGACTATCCTTTATCAAAGCAAAAAGGATAATTCTCTAAAGGCATTGAATTGGATGTCTCTTTGAAGAATTATCCTGTTGGATAATTGAAGAGGAATATGGGAAAGGTAATGAGGGACTGGTGCCTTTGTTAAGGTTAATGCCATTAGGAGTGAGGGAATTAAATTTCCAAATAAGAAAAGAAAGACTCGAATTGCTTTCTTTCTTTTTTGTTATGGAAGTTACTACGAAGAATATAAAGGCTGATGACCTGTAAAGAGTGACCAGGGGAATTAAAGTGTTTAGCGACAGGGGTGTCAGCATTGCTAAGGATATCGAACTTATGCCCGGCAAATCTGGAGCGTATGGTATTGCTGTCTCTCCAAACGCACTGTTTCTGGCATACTTTGCAATGTAACAGGTAAATTAAGTTGTGAGAAGTGCAGGTCAGGTTCTGGTTAATCTTGAAAGTAAAGGAGGAAGCACTGATGGAAATGGAGGTAGCTGGGTTAAGAAAATGGCAAACGCCACAACGCTTTGCATTGCAAGGAGAACATCCCTTAGTGGAAGTGCGTGGTTTGGTAATAGCAGCATGGACCAGAATATCTTTAAAATTAAATGTCCGTTTAAAAGAAACTTTTGATGGTTCTGGTAGAATGGAGTGGAGAAGAGGAGAGTTATCAATAATATGTTGACGTTTCCTTAGGACATTTTTAATACTATTGAGGATTGGATGATAAGAAAGAACTAATGTAGGTGTTGTCATGGCTGGAGAAGGTTTGGGGTTGTTGTTAGAACGAGAATTGCGATGTTTATAGATAGAAGCGCGTATGACAGATTTGGGGTAGCCTCTTGCTTTTAGGGAGTGGGTAAGGACGTTAACATGGAAGTTCTTGTCAGACTGATTAGTGCATATTCTATGGATGCGAGTTAACTGACCTAATGGGATGTTATCCTTGCAATGGCGCGGATGGCAGCTGTCATAGTGTAAGTACTGGTGTTGGTCAGTGGGCTTCTTATAGAGATTAGTAGACAATTTATTGTTAGTGATAGAGATAGAGACATCCAAAAAAGAAACTGTCCTGATAGAGTAATTGTGAGAAAACTTGATGGAGGGGTGGATGGAGTTGGAATGGGTGATAAAAGATAAGAGTGAGTCTTCCTTGTGTGGCCAGATCAGGAAAACATCATCAATATATCGCAGCCAGACCAACGGCTTCAAGGGAGACGTGGAAAGTAGTTTGGTTTCCACCTCCCCCGAAAAAATGTTAGCATAGTTGGGAGCCATTTTGAAACCCATAGCAGTGCCACTAGTCTGGATGTAACACTCATTGTTAAAAGTGAAGAAATTGGAGATGAGGATGGTCTGAAGAAGAAGGCAGATAGTGTCGGTAGAAGGAACTTGGAAAGGTTTGATAGCCTTGAGACTGTTGTACACAGCTTTAACCCCATCATCATGAGGAATATTAGTGTAGAGGGAAGAGACATCAAGCGTGCAGAGGAAGACGTTCTTGAAATCGTAGTTAGAGTCGTTAAGGCGCTGGATATGGGAGAGAAAATCGTTAGTGTCTTTGATATAGGAAGGAAGACTGGGTGGGATGTGGCGTATGTGGTAGTCGACATAAGCAGATAGTGGCTCACAGAGTGTGTTGTTACAAGAGATGATCGGACGGCCGGGATTGCCAGGTTTATGAATCTTGGGAAGAAGGTAGAAACGACCAGGAGAACTGAATTTAGGAAGGGACCAGTTCCCTATGCCAACTATATATAAAGGCGTCCTTTAGTGCTTTTTTCATAACTTCAGGATAATTCTCTAATATTCTATTTGCCTTTAGAGAATTATCCTTTTTGCTTTGATAAAGGATAGTCTCTATCCGAAACGTCAGCTTTTTATTGGATTTTATATTTCTACTTTTATTTTGGTTTCATTTATTATTTATTAATTATTTTGTTAATTATTATTTATTTTTCATTTCTATTTAATAACTATTATTTATTGTATTCCTGGGTTTTTGTGTCTCGGCCTTTTCTCTTATAAATATCCGTTTAATAAATAACTCTCATACAGTTAGCTTGTGACCAACGTTGGTCTTAAATATTTCTGGAAGTAATTTGTTCAATTATATGTTCCTCACAGTTTTTGAAATGATTTACAAAATTCTGTACCGATTTCATGTATGTTGAGTTTTTAATCCTGTTAACCGTTTCGGGGATGATGGGGGAGAAGATAAAATTTAACGGGGGTCAAATGGTTGTATCAACCCTTTCAACCCAAAAACGAAATGGACTCTACCCCCTGTTCCCCCTCCAACCGCCTTGTTATATTAAACCAGATTCTAGCGGGTGTCACCGTGCTATATTTATGTCAAATTAGATTTATGTACTCAATTCCTATTGTGCCTATAGCTTAAGTAGTAATTTAAGAACTACAGTATTTTTAATTGAATAATGGAACTCTTAGCAATGAAGCAAAATAGAAAATGTTACGCTTTTTACAAAATGATTTAATAAATTATTTAATCAAGAAAAAATCTCATTTATTTATAAACTAATAAATAATAAATAAAAGATTCCCACATATAAAATGAATGAAACAAATTGGTTTGAAATTGCAATCAAGATGTGTCAATTATAAACAAAAAACGAGTTAAATATCTAAAATTCTTCAGTGATTTAAAATCTTGATCGAATTTGCATTTCCACCGAATTGTCCTCCATCGAATTGACGTCCACCAAACTGTCGCGTCCACCCAACTGACGTCAACCGAATTGTCGCTTCCCCTTGACGACCAGGTGGAGCACTTATCATACGATAAGTGTTGGGAATTTCCTAAAGAAAGTCTAAGATTTGAAAAAACCCTTGGTCAAGGAGAATTTAAAAGGGTTGTGAAAGCAGAAGCCATTGGTTTCCAAGTGGCAAAGCTGCCACCACGGTAGCTGTGAAAATGTTAAAAACAAAGAGCTGATATGATGCAAAAGAAAGCGTTGATGAAAGAACTCAAAGTAATGATTCCCTTGAGTCGACATTTAACTGCCGTCAATCTTCTAGGAGCAGTCACGAAAAATATCAAGAAAGGAGAATTGCTGGTGAATGTCAAGTTTTTTCGCTTAAGCAATATGCGTCACTTCCTCCTTCGACATCGAGATAATTTCAACAATCAAATCGACCCGAAAACTGGCAAAATCCACCAGCGCATTAGCAATTTTCTTAATTTGGAAGAGAATTCGGCGACGCAAATTAAAGCCATCGAAGCTACTGTCAATACTATCGACGGCCAAAACAGAGCCCTTCATTATGCAGATCTTACATTTTCTAGTTATAAAAATAGCATCAGCTCGAGCAACGACAGCGTCGACACTATGCCGACGGACATGAGCACACTGACGATGAATACCACGGCACCCAAAAGTCTGTACACGAGTACGACGGTTGGCTCGGATAGTTCGGGCTATCTCGTATCGTACGGTGGTGAAACCAAGAACCGATCCCTCACTACTTGCTACCTTTTGTGCTATGCCTTCCAAGTTGCCAGAGGAATGGAATATCTCTCATCTCGAAAGCTTGTTCATCGAGATTTGGCGGCAAGAAACATCTTAATGGCCGACAATAATGTCGTAAAAATTTGCGACTTTGGTCTAGCAAAAGATTTGTACAAATATTCCAATTATAAAAGAAAAGGAGATGGACCATTGCCTATTAAATGGATGGCTCTAAAATCTGTACGAGACAAAGTGTTTTTATCCCAAAGTGACGTTTGTTCGTTTGGTATCGCATTGTGGGAGATTTTCACGTTAGGAGGAAGCCCATATCCTGGAATTGAAATTGATGAGGAATTTTATAAAAAATTAAAGAGTGGATACAGAATGGATCAACCAGATGTGCCACCCCCGAAGTGTAGCGATTATCTTAGTATGCAAAGTCCTATTAAGATAAATTTAAACCACACCAAAACACCATTCCATCCTGGCTACACAAATGTCGACAAATTCCGTGATGATAACGTAAATGCGATGGAGCTGAAACTTCTAACCAACCGGCAGCTCCGGACGATCCGTGGATCCCACGTGACCTAGAACTCCTCAAAAGTCCTCCCTTATCGCCCATCCAGGGTCTGACCAACTACTTGTTGCCCATTCCAGATCAAACAGAATATCTTTTCATGGGAAACAGGGATTCGGATTACCAGGGTAAAAATAAAACAGAGTCTGGATCATCATCCAGTGACAGTTCGAGTAGTTCTGGATCATCTTCCAGTGACAGATTTCATTCGGACTTTACAGATAATTATCCTCCACCATCTTATAGTCTAGTTGTTGAATAAGATGAATACGTCTGAAGTATTCCACTTCTGAATTAGGTTTCCTCATTTTATTAATCGAATATTTCATCCATATTGAATTGAACTCCGTTTGAAAGAGTTTCCAATACAAAATACGTAATGATAACATGTATGCATTATTGTTTAGAAGATGTCAATAAGAATAAACGAAAAAATATTTTTTCTTCAGGGAAGCAAAAACTTTATGGAAGATCAATAATTTTAAGATTTAATTTCAGGTAATCTAAGAGAAAAACGTCCCCAAAAAACTTTAATTTCAGAGGAATAACTCTGATGAACCATTTTAATTTGTCACTCTTGAGACCAGATTATGCAGGTCGATATCTGGACAGGAGCATAGTTTCTCTGCAGTTTCCGAAAACTTAAGTATCCCGTTTATAGTGGCAGATTTTCCGAAAGCACTGGTCCGCAAACCGTCAAAGTCACAGAATTAAATATTGTTATGAAGTGTTTTTAGTTCTTACCGTAATGAAATGTAATGATTCAATAGGAAAAAATCCTTAAGTGAATTTCTTTATAAAAAGCAATAAGCCATAAACATGCATTGATTTGAAATCAGTTTCAAAATTTTAATTGCTCGATCTTGTACATTTTCTCCCTGATTCACATTTATCTACTTTCCAAATAGCTTTATTATACGAGGAATTTTGCCCAAGATTTATGCAAAAGTGATAAATTTTATGTCTACAACAGATTTTATAATGACTTTATACACTGAACGACCAATTTATTAGAGACACCCCGCTAATAGCGTATTGCGCCTCCTTTAGCGGCGATAACTGCCTGAATACGTGATGGCATGGATTCAACAAAGTGTTGAAACCGTTGCGGAGGAATAGCAGCCCAGGCTGATATCACAGTGTCAGGTAATTGGTGCAGGTTGAACGGTAGTGTGGGAAGGCGTCGGGTGATTCTCTCCACTTCATCCCATAAATGCTCAATCGGGTTGAGATCGGGCGACCGAGCTGGCCACTGAAGTAGGTGGAAGTCCGCGTGTCACATGTTCATCGAACCAGTCCAAGACCATTCGAGCACGGTGACAGGGAGCATTGTCCTCCTGAAACTGTCCGTCACCAGCAGAGAACACAGTCATCATGAACGAGTGCACCTGAACGGCAACAAATATTCAGATAATGTGTCGCATTCAGGGATGTGTCTACGGATATCAGAGGATACAGTGTGTCCCAAGAGAAAACACCCCAGACCACCACTCCTCGTCCACCCGCCTGTACGGTTGTCTGCTGATAGGATGGGTCCATGGTCTCCTGCTGTCTGCGCCAGGTGCACAGTCTGCCGTTCGCATGATGAAGTAGGAACGGCGATTCGTCGGACCAAGCGACCTTCTTCCATCATCCAGTGTCCAGTGGTGATGCCTGTGTGTCCATAGCAGGCGCGCTTTCCTATTTTGCGGTGACAGCGACGGTACCCGTACTGGCCGCCTGTTGTTAAACCCAGCTCGGTGCAAGTTCCCATTGAACTGCGCTGCAATTTGTTGGGCTTTTCCCATCCTGTTGCTGTGGATGATTCGTGCCAGTCGTCATTGTTGGCCTCGTTTATCCACGGCCCTGTTTCGTCCGGAGTTGGGTTTGTTGGAGGTTGTTTATTGGCATAACTGCCATTCACGGAATACCCTTCACACTGTTGCACGGGAAAACCTGAAGAGGTTCGCGGTTTGCGAAATGCTCAACTGCGCCCGTCGAGCTCCAATGATCATGCCTCGTTCAAAGTCGTCAATTCCTTGGATTTACCCATATTCAGTCCACTTCTGCTGCTGACTGCAACTTGTGATCCAATGCATCCCTTTTATACATCGCTTCGGCCTGTTCCATTGTTTGGGTGTCACTGTGAGGCCGATCCTTTTTCTGTAAGAGGTATCTCTAAGAAATTGGTCGTTCAGTGTATTTATATATTGTGTAAAAATAAAAAAAAAAATATGCATATTTGTGTAAAAATAAAAAAAAAATATGCATATTTGTGTAAAAATAATTTCATATAAATAATTCTCGACACAGATTGCAATATATGGGCAGATGGCAGGGCTCATAAGGTAAGTTGTTCCAAATAGAAATAGCATTGTATGGGAAGTGTCTGGATATAAAGGTGGATAAATTTTCTCGTATTTCAAACTTCAATTGTCTTGCAATTGCATATGTCAAAATATAAATTGATGACAAATCGATTGAATATCCAAGATCAATCAAATATAAAATAAACAGAAGGTGACACAAAGGCTAACCTTGAGGGATAACACTCCTAAAGTACACGAATTTCGATTTGTACGATTTGAATTTAACTTGAAAATATCTTGCAGAAAGAAGGTTTTCACACAGACAGACATTTTGGTCAGAAAGACCCAATGCTCTTAAGTTTCTAATCAAACGATCATAATTAACAGAATTAAAGGCTTTTATAGATAACAAGGAAAGGTTGGTAATAGTTGAACGATGTTCATAAAATCATGTTGCCAAGTTGGAAAAATGATTTTACAATACTTATATAAATCTCTTGAAAGAAAGGATTCAAAAATCTTAGCTGGATAAGGCAATAACATTTAGGACGCTTAACCTTTGGGATGGGAACACAAAATGCCTGTTTCCATTGAATTGGATATAGTACAGTTTGAATTATTAGGTAAAAAACTAGTGTTAACGCCCGTTTTAAAAACGCAAAAATAAAAATTGATTGGTTGACTGTTTTCTCATAATTTAATAAATATACAAAACTGTTCTACGCTTCATAATAAAAAAAATAGTAGTGTTAAGAACAGTTTTAAAAAAGGGGGGGGGAGCATTGGGACAAAACTTTTGTTCAATGAGAGAAAAATTAATTTAAATATCTGCACTGCAAAAAAAAAATTGTTTAAAAATGGTGAAAAATTAAATAAAATTACTTTTTAAAATTTGGAATCAGAAAAGTTTTGAAGAAAGGCATGACGGAAAGGCGTTGAATTAGTTTAATAACAAAACTATTACGCATTTAAAAGGGTAATATTGGGACAATTTAGGAAGAAAGGGTCACTTTGTGATTAGGCCTTGAATACTCTTTTACCTTTCTTCTTATAGTTCCGGTTTTTTCAAATGCGAGCCAAAAACACTGAGGACAGATGAAATGCATTGGGACAGTACTCCAGAAACGTAAGTCAGGGGTTCGTTTGCTGTTGTTGGTGGGAGCTCTACGCGCTCAATCAAATTAACAAAACCCATTGGAAATAAAACCATAACGTTACAAACTGATGTATAAAATTGCACAAAAATTCCATTGACATGTATAAAACCTGAATTTTTGAAAAAGAAAAATATTTAAAGTAAAATAACTACAAAACTGGAACTAACCCCCCCCCCCTTCTGTCCCACTCCAGCCAAAATAATGCACATAATGCACTAAAAGGTTAGATGTATCTCTCACAGGAACCGAGTCTATAAAGGGGACAGACAGGCAGACAGCACTTGAAATTATTAATATTGGATGGGTGGATGTATGGATGAAATATTAATTTTTACTAGTATCGCCTGTGGTCGAAATTCGACCAATTGTGTCTGTAAAGTAATGAAATTCAACTCGTTTTTCACATAATTAATTGGAATTTATTTGTAAGCAAATTCTTAATTCTTAACTCGACACCAAAAGGAAAAACGTGGGAAATGGCAAAGAGGAAGCATGAGGGAGTTAATGACAAAAAATTATTAAACATATAAAATTCCTTAAAAACCAAATCAACTATAAAACGCTAGAATAATACAACAAATATAGATATATGATAATTCCATTTGAAAGAAATGAATAGTTATGAAGTGGATTTAACGATTCAAAACTTCTGTATAATCTACATTTTCGTAGATACTCTTTTGTCATTCGCTAAATGACCTTGTTCGCTATGTTCAGAAATATAAAATGTCAAACTATCGAAAGATCGAACTCTGCTTAATGCGACTTATAACTGACCATGCGTAAAAACTGGTTGCCTTAATAAAATTCCAACTTTTTCGAATGTTTGTCCGTGTGATTTATTAATTGTAATTGCAAATGCAGGAATAATTGGGAATTGTTTTCTTTGAAACTCAAACGGTAAAATAGTACTGGAATAAGTTTATACGCGGAATCAAAATTTGCTTATTTCGTGCGATTGCAGTTAAAACTTCGCAATACTTAGCATTATTATGTAAACATTTAACAACGCATTCTTGTTCCATTAACTAAAGCTTCTTCTTCCAATACTTACATTATCATTCGGGTTCAATTCTAAATGATCAGTTAAGTTACTATACACTTTTGACCTTAGAAAAGACTTCTTATGAAATTAAGTCTTGTGCCTTCAAAACGTACATACATATCAACAATCCACTGCAAAAATAATTTCTGTGAATAATGTAAAAGGCTAAAATCATCTTTAATTGCCAGCCGATAGCATTTTATTGCAACATAGTAACTTTATTTCTGCGCTGTCTCGCAGTGGATGTATTTGGTCTGTTCTGAAACAAATAAACATGCCACCCAGTATCTCCATTAGGGAATAAAAACGGTTATGCTAATGGATCCAATGATGAATCTGAAAAAGAGGTGTTTTTGACTATACCATTGTTTTTTAAAAAAGAAACCATATTTCATTTGAATGGTGGCTCACTATCAACGTGCTAAAAATAACAGCGACATCAGTTTGAATTGCATCATTGTACCATCATCGAAGGTCTAAATTTTGGTTAACGGTAATAAGCCTACATATTTCTCTATATGCATTTTCAGCTCTTACACAATAATGTTTCATTGCAGTAAAAGATCGCACAAAACGATTAACGACTCCATTTCAATAGAAACTCTATGCATTAAATTGTTATAGCACGATTGATTTGATTGTTCACTCAGTCTATAGTTAACAGCAATATCAATGTCATAAAATATAACTGCGCATAACATGGTGAACGGTCATACGTAGAAGTCATTGGCCTTGCTCTATGATAAAAAATATCGTGCATCTTAAAATGATACACTCCACGCAAAACTGTATCTGAAATTTTAGCTTCAAAACTGACCATAGCAAACGATGAATTATAGCTAGGAATATTATTGAAATAATTCTTTGATTTTTCCTTTATGGTTTGATCATTTGAAGTGAATCCCTTATACAGTGCATTAAAAGTAAATTTTGTGTTAATGGAGGCAAATAAACTTTACCCTTATGACAACACGAAGTGAATGCCGTTGTATCACGTAAAGTAACTTCAGATGCGAAATGTTTGCATTACAAATTCTGCAGTGTAAATTCATCAAACCAAAATCATAACTATCAAAAAACATTGGAATTATATTTAATGCACATTTAAATACATCTTTAAAAACAACAATAGTATTATCAATATCGATTTCGACCTGTGGGACATTATTTTTATTACGCTATCTATTTTGCCTTTAAATCCGACACGTTAGCGTTCTTCTTCGATGCATAAAAACTTTACATATTGAAATTGGAAACTTTTTTCTTTTCGAAATATAAACAATGCAATTAAATCTTAAACAAAAGACCTGATCACTGAAACGTCATACATTGTCACATCATCATAAGTCGACCAAATTTAGGGCTGCTTATTAGTACAAATCACAAAAGCGGTTAGAGCCTGAGTTGCATGAACCAATGAGCGTGAATAAAATAAGTACTGACCATTAGCCTCCTGTAACCGGCCGGGGGGAAACCAACTGCCCCCTGTAACCAAATAGGTTGGGGTATATATCATTATCTTGCCCCCGGAGGGGGACGTCGTAGACGGAAAACAGTGACCAATGAGGCCCGCAGGGCCGAGAGTAGTAAAAATTTCCTGATTGGTTCATGCAACTCAGGCTCTAACCGCAAGTCAAATCACGGTCTATAGATATTCATGGTCATCGAGCTCTATTATTAAAATGAAGCCGAAGTTTCTAGCTCCCGGTAGGGCGGGAACTCTATTGAAAAGTGGCGCTGCATGCCCAACTGCGCCTGCAGCGCCACCCTATCGGCAGACAGAAACTTTACTTTCGTATTCAGTTTCAATGAAAATCTCTATCGCAGGTTGCGGTCGGCTATAGTGCGATCTATGCGGCACCTGGCGCGATCTGTTTTCCTTAGCTTCTCGAAACAATGGAAAATGGCCGAAGCTTGAAGACCATGAATATCTATAGACCGTGGTACAAATACGATTAAAAATGGTCGGCTGATGATGATGTAGCAATGTATAACGTTTCAGTGATCAAGCCTTCTGTTTAGGTGGTGTTGATTGAATTCTGATGGACATAGATCGCCATCTCTCGGTATCTGTTATCATCCTATCGGTATCGATTTTTAATTAATACCTCGGTTAATTGTGGTCCCAGAGACTTGTTTCTTTGTTTCTGCGCTTCTATGGCGCAGTACCTTTCGAATGAAATAAGTTTGATCCCCCTCCTTATATAATAAGTACCCCAAAAATGTTCCCTAATTTCGATCTTCACGTATTAATATAAACCGGGTGGGCAAGAAATAACGTGAGGTGTTCACAGCTCGCTAGCGGGAATTCTATTAGGCCAAAGGCAGTACATTTTGGTGTATATACTTAGTGGAACATGCAGTTTCGATTTCTGCAAAAAAAAAAAAAGTACCAAAAGTCGCCATAGGGGGCGCTTATTTCAAGAAAACAATGAACACCTAATTGTCAAATGAACAAATACCGTACAAACCAACTTTAGTAACAACAATAAACAATGTTTTATTTTTAATTCCAAATGTGTTTCAATATGACCACCAGTGTGCTGTTCCAATAGCTGCATGCGGTACACGACATTTTCTACGGCAGCTCGCAGCATATCTGCATTAATTAGTCTGATATGTAACGTTATTTGATCCTTTAAGGTTGAGAGGTCAGGAACATGTGCTTGATACACAAGGCTTTTCAAATAGCCCCATAACCAAAAATCACAAGGGTTGAGATCAGGCGACCTGGATGGGCATACCGTGGGAAATGCACGACTAATTATTCTGTTGTCTGAAAAACGTACTCGCAAGATCTGCTGCACTTGACGTCCGATGTGCGGTGGCGTACCATCCTGCATAAAAATGGTAGAATCCAGACAACCCTTTTCCTGCAATCGTGGTATCACAAAATTCTCAAGCATATCGGCATACCTGGCAGAATTGACGGAACAAGTCACCGGTCCACGGGGACGGATTTCTTCAAAAAAGTACGGGCCGATGATGAAAGAAGCAGTAAAGCCGCACCATTCTGTTAGTTTCGGTGAATGCATAGGAGTTGGCAGACACACTTGTGGATTTGATGCAGCCCAAATACGGCAGTTGTGGGTATTGATATCACCATTCAAATAAAAATGTGCCTCATCACTCCATAAAATTTGCCATGGCCATGCATCATCCACTTCCATACGTGCTAAAAATCTCAACGAAAAGTCAGTTCGGGTACGTTCATCTCCAGGAAGCAATTGTTGAACAGGTGTGAGTTTATAGGGATAAAATGTCAATATCTTATGCAATATTTTCCTCACCGTCGAATATGGGATATCTGTTTGGCGTGCTATTGCGTGTGCACTACTGGTACCCTGCACAGTAGTCATCTCCTGTTCCACAACAGCAGTTGCAACTTCTTCAACGTGTTGCTGCCTGATTCGTTTGCGTCCCCGGCCTGGTTGCACTCCTAGAGTTCCGGTAGATTCAAATCGTTCAATCATTTTCCGTAAGTTAGTTATGCTCATCGGTCCTCTTCGTAACGTTTTCAATCGCCGGAATTCACGAAGGGCAGCATTTGCATTGTCGCTCTTCTGATAAAACAATTCGACTAATAACGCCCGGTCAGGCAGAGTAAGCGTCATCGTCAGGCCATTCGTTCGTGAATGATGGGAAATCCTCAGCCTTGCCTTTTATTGTCATGATTGCTCAAAACGGAACGCGCTTATGCAAATGTATTCATTGTTTTCTTGAAATAAGCGCCCCCTATGGCGACTTTTGGTACTATTTTTCTTTTCGCAGAAATCGAAACTGCATGTTCCACTAAGTATATACACCAAAATGTACTGCATTTGGCCTAATAGAATTCCCGCTAGCGAGCTCTGAACACCTCACGTTATTTCTTGCCCACCCGGTAGATAACTGGCATGATTATTGTGTCCATTTTCAAATTTTCTGTGTTTTTTTTTTTAAAGCTCTTAGTATTTCGTTGTTAAAGATTCATTTTCAACGGGTTTCGTTCACAATGAAAATAATTAAAAAAATTTAATTTAAATTTTTATTTATTTTCTGTGTGAACGAAAACAGTTGAAAATGAACCTTTAACGACGAACACACTAAAAAAAAAAAAGAAAGAAAGAAAAAAAAAACAAACCAGAAAATTTGAAAATGGTAACAATTAATCATTCCAGTTATAATAAACCATTAAGGAATGACATAACCAAGTACCGAAAGGCTAAACTAAACCATTCGCGGAACCATATTTTTCAACTGCCCTATGTTAACATTGAAAGTTTCTAATAAACCATAATGATATCTTTAAACCACGTATCTTTGACCCAGTTTGGATTATCATTACTTTTATGCTATATTCATTCATGACACATCATTCCAAGTTGTTCGATATATTATATGCCATATTTTAGCATTGAAAGTTTCCAGTGATAGAAATTTTTAGCATTTTCCCCATGTCACTCATCTGCCTTTAGGTTAAATATTGGCCAGAGTTCATTGCTCATATTCCGCCAACAGAGGGCGCAATCATAATGATGCACGTAAAGCTCTATATATACAAGTATGGACACCTGAAGCCATTTTTGGCCCTTTCGTAGGTTCACTCACTATATACTGCTTATTAAAATTTGAAAATCACTCGTTTTTTATGTAATTTATGTATACTTATGATGAGCGTCAAATTGCATAAAAAACGAGTGATTTTCGAGAAATTAATAAGCAGTTGAGCCTACGAAAAGGCCAAAAATGGCGAAAATGGCTTCAGTTGCCCATACTTGTATATATAGACCTTTAGATGCACTTCCAGTATACCTTTGCCGATAATAATTTTCATAAAAATTCTCTTTCTATGCTTTGTTTTTTTATTTTCAACAATAGTATAGTTACGTCGTTACTGTGGTGGCGAGGCCTTGTGTGGTGGTAACACGCTAATTCCCAATCACCACACACACAAACAAAACCCACTGGCAAACAAACATGACGTCACAAACTACATCACGAAACCAAAATTCCATAGAAATGAAGGAGAAATGAATTTAATTTAAAATTTTTTTTTATTGAAAAAAAAAACGAAATTGGGATCCCCCCACTATCGCTCCCTACACGGTCAGAAGTATCCATAACAAAAGGTGGTTCCGGGGTATAACTTGCAGGGGGGACGGAGTCTATAAAGGGACAGAAATCACAGAACTTGGATTTTAGTAATAGTAGATAGATAGATAGATAGATATGAGATAAAGGTTAACAAAGCACTCAAGACAACCTTTATATATCTATCCCGGAATTCCAGAGTGGTCCGGACTTCGAGAACAATTAACCCTATATGATCCCAAGATGATATCACTAGGATTACAGGTTTTCTTTTAATATTTATCTAGGACTAGAAGAGGTACCCGGCGTTGCCCGGGATAATTACACTTGCACAAACTTTTCCTTTCATTGTTAGTCATGAGATATATATTGTTGGTTCATGCAGTGTGTTTATGAATTGCGTGCTGATACCATTGTTGATACCTATTGTTGTACCAACTTTGCCTTGCATTGTTGGTCATGAGATATTTCTCATTAATATGCCTTGCCATAACCATAAATATCGATTTTTTATCGATATTTATTATTTTTCCGAAATCTGAGGTAGACAGTGACCTTCCTCGTGCTTTAAAGGTCATGTATGCGAAATTTTATCAAGATCGGACTAAAACTGTAGATTTGTATAAAAAACAGACCCACAGACAGATCCACAGACAGACCCACAAACATCCTTCTTTATATATATAGAGATTACCTAGACATATCTACTAAAGTTGATTCCGTTTGTGAATAATAAAAATATATATTTTCGTTTTTCTTTGATTTCTTTATTTTATATTAAACAGTTAAAAAAAACACCTGAACTAAGATAATTTGTTATCTTAAAATTTTGAGACGGCTTGACTTTAAAAACAAATTTAAGAGATTTTCAACCAACGTACAATGAAGGCAAAACAAATTTATATCGAATAACTGAAAAACTAGCAAAACTTTACTTAAAATCCACATATTAAGTGTATACTTCAAGATCGATTGAGTAGAGTTCGAATGCATCTATAGAAGAAGGATGTTTTGCTGTTGCACGACGACAACGCTCGATCACACGTCAATCAAAAAACACACCTTACGGCATTGAGTTTTTTGATCTGTTTGGTAAACTGGATGAAATTTCTCGTGACGGATGCCAACCAGTGACTCAGGCGCACTGATCCAGAGTTTTATCGTGCAGTCAAAGATGCCCTAAGTATTATTATTATTATTATTTAAAAGTTTGCATCCCAACATAGGATATGTAAAATTTAAACTTATGTGCTATTTAATGATAAAACAGATTTATACAACAATTTAAAAACGTGTTGCTTGTGATTACAACAAAGCTTGAGTGTATAGTTGATGTTTCATTTCCGATACCATAAGTTAAGCATTCCATAAGTTAATTGCATCCATAAGTTAAAGGATAAGAAAAATATGGCGCCAAAAATGTAAAAAGATGCGGTAGTACTATTTTATATCTTTGAGTTTCACGTGTGGATCAAATTAAACATCCAACTCTTTAACAAAATGTATCGTATAATCAGTGAATGCACAATATAACTCCTTAAGTCTAGCATAATTTATCATATTAGTTAATGCAGTTGAAAGGACGTAAGATTATGTGAGAAATGATATTTCTTTCTTAAATAACATCTCAACAAACTCTATAAAGAGTTAAGAATAGGATAAAATATGAATTTTTAAAAATGCCCTACATAACTTTTGGAGTGATCCACTTATGTGAAACGGCCCTTCTCTTTGAAAAAAGAGAAACTTCATGCAAATTCTCCATAGTAAAATCTCACTAAGAAAGATTTTGAGTAGTTTATTATTTATTTATTGGAGTATATTAGTAAAAGGCAATGCCAGCCAGGTGGCCAAGCGCTGAGGCTCAACCTTACCAGTTCTGGAATCCAAGTGTTCGAATCCCTTTGTAGATGTCTGTGTTTGTACTCAGAAGGTTTTAGAGATAATAGTTACGTCAGGATTATAACTGTCAGGATTGTGTTATTAATCGTGTGTAGATATCAAAATGAATAATATTGATACGCAATGTCTTTGATTGTCACGGGTAAGAGAACACCAGGCTCTGCCATATTTTATATAATTTAAATGATGACAGGTTAATTCATAATATGGCACGCACTTCGAAGAAAGAGAGTAAGAGAATCGGAAGCTTGACAGATTTCAATTGGAAGAGAGTCGAGGAGTCCACTTGGAGCGAGGGCAGGCGAGCTACGGGAAGGAGAGAAGTGAGTGAATTGTCGACGAGAGAAGAGGAATCGTTTCGCAGGCAGCTAAACGACATATCAAATGTGAGCCTACACTGGCTGATAAAAAAAGTGAAGCACCCAAAAGGAGTGGTTGAAAGTGAATGAAAACGACATATGATGAAAGAACATGTGACTTTATTGTACTGATTACAATATGGGATGAAATAGACAACGCCGTTGGCAGTACAGGTGGAATGTTAGCGCCAGGTCAGTAGCGTGTGGCACCCCCTCTGGCTTCAATGCATGCCTTTATGCGGTTCGGAATGATGTCAAACAGCCTTTGGATCCTCTCCTGAGGCAAGGTCAGTCCAGAGTTGTTACAGCTGTCCCTCCAGATCCCGCAGGTTGGTACTGGGACGGAGTCGCCTTCCATTGTTATCCCACACGCGTTCAGTCCAGAGACACAGCACGTGTGGATGTGCGTTATCTTGTTGGTATTGAGCCAGGAGGGGTAGGACGTGCGGACGCTGTGACGTATCGTTGTGCCGTCAAAGTCTGCCGAAGCACTATTAGAGGTGACCTGAACGCATATCCGATAGCCCCCCACACTAGGAAGCCAGGGGTTACGCCTGTGTGTCTCTCCACAATTTTGGAGGGTTGTCCCCTCTGCCCTCGACGCCGCCATACGCGAAGACGATGGTCATCGGAGACTCATCATTATACATGATGCGACGCCATTCGTTCTCTGCCCATGCCTCCCGGGCAAGGCACAAAAACGAAGACGTTGGTGTTGTGGCGTTAATGGCAACCGACGAATGGGGCGGTAGAACCCCAATCTGGCGAATGCGGGAACTTTCGGGGTGTTGTAGAATCTACAGTACAAGTTCGTGGATGGCGGATACCGATGCCATGGGATTCCTTAATGCTTGGAGCACCATACGACGGTCCTCCCTTGGGGTGGTGTTTGTTGGCCGACCCGAACCTGCACGACGTGCATGGGTAGGGGTGCCCTCATGTATCCATTAATTCCAACATCGGGCCACTATGACATCTGAATGGCCCACATGACTGGCAATTGCACGATAAGACCAACCAGCCTCATGCAATCCCACGATACGACCATCCACCCAACTGGTGGATAGGATGTCTAAAGGCTGGTTTCCATTTAGCGTCGGTTCAGCGTCGGCGTCCTTTTTGCTTCGGCGTCCTTTTTGCTTCGGCGTCCTTTTTTTGCAATCGTCGCCTGTGAGACGCGCCCTGATTAGCACGCGAGCGCGGTCATTTTCCATTTAGCGACTTTCAACCGTTATCCTAAATCTGGTGTGATCTGATTGGCCGAGTCGCTGCAAACAATTGTCGCTCACTCAAGATGATGGAAAAAGAAGATATCAACCACTCCGGTCAAGTTCACGCTTTGAATTTATTACTATATAATTTTTACTCAATAAATAAATGATTCACGCAATTTTTATAACCTGTTTATTAATAAATTCACGAGGGAAAAGTCGCGAGAACCCGTGTCGGCGAACAGCAGCTACGGCAGCCATGATTCTCCATCTGAATCGGCGAAGACAACTACCCAGAATCCATAGCGAAGTAGAACGCACCTGATTGGCTAGATCAAAAAGACGCCTGAAAATGACGCCTAAAAATCTAGCCATGCCAGATCTTGAAACGACGCCGAACCGACGCCGAACCGACGCAGACGCTTAACAGACGCTAATTGGAAAACGAAGTAGTTTTTCAAAAATTCCAAAAAAAGACGCAGACGCCGAACCGATGCTAAATGGAAACCAGCCTTAACGCGTCTGTGAGGCATCGCGGGTGCTTTGTACAGTACAGTACCAGTCGGATTCACAGCAGTTGACTGGTCGCAAATTTTCAACATGGCAGTGACATCACGAATGCACTCTGGTGAGCGTTTTAGACATTACAAATCATTGTGAATCTAATCGTTTACTCACACATCAGCTTCACTTTTTTTGTCAGCCACTGTATTTGTGTGCAACGGAACTTTTTGAACGAATTTAACTCATTGAAGGAATTTCATTTTAAGAAAGACGAAAGCGAAGCCATCGTTAACTCAAGTCGTATTAATGCTCAAGCTGATATTCATGATTCAGTTAATTGTAATATTCATAGTTTTGACTGTGAAACAGCTTCATTTACCATTTAAATGAAGCAACTTTGAAATTAAATGAAGCAACTTTAGAGAAATCGACGCCCGAGACTGGCCCCGCCTCCATAGTGAATGTACACTATCTGATCCGGCAATCTACACCTGGATTCACTAAGAGTTTGCAGTAGAGAAAGTGTTACGTGTTGCATTATGGGAGTCTTTTTGCAAGCTCTAACGGCGTATGTCTACAGAAAAGAACGTTTTTTCTCCACCTCGTCTTCTCCCTCCTTCTTTATCGCTTTTATTTTCTGGAATTTGCAACCTCTAATTTCTTTTATCTTATTTAAGTTAACCTCCTTTTCTCTCTTTTCGATCATTCCCTTACGCTTATAACTTTAAATTTGGCGAAGCACCGATGAGGTGATGTTGCCGCCATGATGATTTAATTTCTTATGACAGCGATATGTATGGACTGCGCATGCGCGAAATCAAAATATTGCCGGTGTTTATAAATTTTTGTTTTCGTTTCTATAATAAAGAATTCGCTAACATTGACACTTTTTACAAATTACAAATTAACATTACGTTTATAGGGGTTAATATTCTTTTTACATATGGACTACTTTTTTGGGTAAGAAGTAAGCCTCCAAACGACTAGGCAAAAGGGAACGTAACACGTTTCTCCACTGCAAACTCTTAGTGAATCCAGGTATACTCAGTTCCAAATTCCTCATTACCAAATAGCAATTTTACGTTTTCTTTTTCATCTCGCGATTAAGTAATGTAAACTCTATCTCTCCTGATCTAGTAGTAATTCAACAAATTAATTGTGGACAGTTAATACTAGTATTTAAATAAGCCACTGAATTTAACGTTAATGATGAATTAATTAGTATTCCCCCCTCTGAATTAAAGCATAGGAGAGATACGAGGATTTTTAACTCAGTTAAAATTAAATTGGCAACATTAATGTGACAAATATAAGATAATGACTGAAGAAATACTCCAATATTTCGAAAGACAAATTGAAAAGGGAAGGAAAAATTCCGCGACCCGGATTCTAACCAGAGACCATGCCTATCGCTGGCACTGCTCTAACCAACTGAGCTTCCGCGGATATGAACAGCTTTGCTGCTACAAGATATCCAAATAAACTTCATTGAAGCCATAACGCAGTAACTCAATCGGCAGAGCAGGCCCCGACTCGAAGGTCCGGAATAGTCCTTACCCTTTAACCATCAAATAGATTGATGAAAATAACTCAAATATAAGATAATGACTGAAGAAACACTCCAATATTTCGAAAGACAAATTGAAAAGGGAAGGATTGACCTTCGAGTCGGGGCCTGCTCTGCCGATTGAGTTACTGCGTTGTGGCTTCAATGAAGTTTATTTGGATATCTTGTAGCAGCAAAGCTGTTCATATCCGCGGTAGCTCAGTTGGTTAGAGCAGTGCCAGCGATAGGCATGGTCCCTGGTTCGAATCCGGGTCGAGGAATTTTTCCTTCCCTTTTCAATTTGTCTTTCGAAACATTAATGTGGATTGCTATTTTTATTTATTGAAGTTCAGAATATTTTAATATTATTAAATCTTTAAACAGTATTTTGATTTTGCGGTGCGGAGCTGAAATTTTTAGTTACATACAAATTTATTAACGGTTAACAAGCAAATATAAAGGTTGAGGAAAAAACATTTATAAAATTTATATTTAATGAAATAATAATAATAATGATTCTAAGATGAGTAATAAAGTTAGAATTGCTTATTGATAACCTTATAGAATAATAATCTTTTATGTGTTCTACGACACGACTGGATATCGTCAAACTTTCTATTACTTATACAATTGCTCTTTTTATTCTAATTGAATTAGTGCTCGTCAGCATCGTGCGACAACAAGGGAAAGCAAACAGATTCTTTCTTCTTCTGAAGTGCGTCGTTTTGTGTCGTCTGTACGTCTAGAGATTCATCTATCAATTCGGTATCTAAGTTCAAACTTTACGACGATCTCGTCAGAGGCTTCGCAGCGACCCACAGCAGATTTGTGAGGAATTTCTCAGCGTTGGAACCCGCAAGATCCTGTTTTAGAAATTCGCTTCCACTTTATGTTATTGAATACATTGTATGATTCTTCAAAAATCTTTCTTAAGAATTCTGCTCAGATACTTCGTAAACCCACTCCCGTTTCCTGCCTCCTCAACTCTTTCCATATTGCTTCGATAATATCATTTATACATTATCCAATTAATTGTCTTCGCCTACATAGCTGTTAACAGTAATCTAATCTTTTGCATCCCCCTCACCATGATCCCTCACTGTAACGTCATCCCAAATTCAACTTCTACCTAACCAGTAACGTCATCCCTTTTAGGATCGCACTGAATAGGAATAATTATCAACGCCGTTTTATCTCATACATAGGAGTCAGATGACGGTCACTTCTTCCCGAAACTCTCCGCTCTTCCTCGTCACTCACCACCTTTAAGAAAGAATTTTAAAAAATATATATTTACTAATATATCCAATACTAAACCTTTTTAAAACCTTGCTAACTTTTTATTAATTTCATTTTATTAGTGATACACTTATTCAGTTACAATGTGAATTATAGCTGCAATTATTCTTGAATACTCCCTTTCGGGGACCGAACATATCGGCCACTAGCCATACAGGACCCGACTAAGAATTTCTCTTACTTTGTAAATAAATAAATAAAATATAAATGAAAAATTAATTAATTAATTATAAATGAATTTCAAATTGTGTTTTCTCTTTCGCTTACAATTATGAAAGATCAGCAAAGTATTTTTTTTTAATATTTGAGATTAGAATTCATTAAAATTCATATACTAATTTAATTAATCACCGTCTTTACTTTCACCCATGACAGAGATGTTGAAGCGCTAAAAACCTAATGAAAGAACGAATCTTAATGGCAGTAACTGTTGTTATCTATATCAAAGATTATTTGCTTTGGAAATGAAAGAAATTTGATAGAATGCAGATTATTATTCCAAATAAGTTAAGCGTAGGTGAAATTATCACTTTTTTTCTTTTAACTGCACGTATGCGGGTTTTTAAAAAAAAAAACAAAAAAAAACCATACCAGTATGCATCGTGGTTCAGAAGAAAATGTGGCGTTAACTCATTACACCTTAGAAACATGTGTTATTATCAACAAACAGAACATTTATATGAGCCAATGCATTTCCTAATATTGCTCAAGAATAACAAAAGCAATAAATCTAATTAAAAGCAATAAAACATTTATGGCATTTGTCTTTGTTTCTGTTAATAGTCTTGAATTTTATGCAACTCATAACTACTCTGAAATGTAGGCAATAAAACATGTTTCCAACTTTTTGCGAGTTATTTGATCTTGAGAATGGGAGACTCCGATGTTGTGACCTTCTCTGTCAAGGATTGAGGAAACTTTCGAAAGCAACTGGCCTCAAACGGATGTAATTTTTATTTTATTCCTTAAAGAACATATATACCATATGAAGCACGTGACTCTTCCTCATGGTTTACTAAATTTTTATCCCTTTCCCGTTATATCCTAAGGACTAGATTGTAAACACTTACATTTCTGATACTTTAAAGTGTTTAACAGATCACCCTGTACACCTTTCCTGCTCTTCATATCATCAGTGGTGAACTACTCGACACCTCTCCTAATATCAATTTAATTTATATACAAATACTTGAGTAATGATACAAATAAGGTGTAAACGGGGAGATAAGTAGTACTGACCTTGGCTTTATTCTATAAAGATAGAGCTAGTATTGGTGAGCTTTTGACACGTTCTTTTCACACACGTGTGCTTCACTTGCTCCCTCCCCTCCCAGTAAACCGCATCCTTACATAAAAGGGCTACGCCTATGCTCGATACTCTCATCATTTCAAAATGATAAAAACACAAGTAATTCATTTAGCATAAAAATAATTAATATGAAAAAAATTATCATTTGACAGATTCAAAATTAGACTAGACCAGAATTTTAACTAAAATTTTCAATATTAAGTTTGCGCATAACGCAAATGATTAGCGCACCTTTTTCAAATACACAAATGTAAAGTTTAAATCAGATTTTGAGAACTATAGGAAAGGTATTAACGTGACGCGATTCGGCAGATTTGGCTTATTTATCGAGTTTTTGCATGCCACGAAATTCAAAGTAAAAGGTAGTTAAAAACTAAAAAAATTTCTTTTTTAATTTAGTATAGAAATCTCCTTGGGCTTGAAGAAGTCAGTAAACCTTGGAAAATAGCAGTTTTCTACCGATATATCACAAGAGTGTAATTATTCGATAGAAATATAGCAACGAAACGCTTCCACTTGACTGGTTATAATTTAGGGGAGTCAACAGTTGAGGGGGATAGAAAAAAGATGAAACGGTCTAGAAATCACGATATTTATTAACCGACTTCAAAACAAAGGAGGTTATCAATTCGATGTATGTGTATGTAATATTGTTGGAATTGCACAATATTCATATATGTTAGTCTATGTGGGCTTCTAAATAAGTATGCCAAATTTCATAAGTGTGTGTATGTATGTATGTTTATCCACGAATTTCTCAGAAACTAGAAATCGAATTGCAAAAATTCTTTTTTTATTGGATTAAGCATCTTTCAACTTAGGGATAAATCCAAGTTTCATCAAAATCGGTTCAGTAGTTTTCAAGATATTGACTAATATAGCTAGGCGATAGTGAAAGTTTCATTAAAGTCGTTTTTTTATACTCTATTTAATCTTGTTAATTGACAACTCTTTTAGGTGTACACATCATCGTATTGAGCATGAAGGTACATAAACATTAGAACAACGCAGGTAAAACGACTCGAGTGTCTGGAAGCAGAATTGCCAATAACACACTCGACCAAAAATTAGCTCAGAGGAAATTGTTAGGGAAAGAAGTATGATGAACCCTTTTAATTTATCCAGTAGATAAAGGGAGACTTACCTAGCAGGACGAAAAAACAGAGTACAAATTGATGAGAAAATGAGTAGGAGCTAGGAGATTTAGGAATCTGTGAAGATGATTATTTTATGTCTTTGACGTGAAGATCCAGGCAAAACTTCGTACAATGAAAGCGTGGCCCAATATGCATAATAATATTTCACTTTATTTAATGTAATATTTTATGTGTTTTAAAAGACGTCATGAATTCCAAATAAAATCAATATCTGTATTTCCCTATCAGTATTCCTGCAATATTTACCTAATTAGTCCATCAAAACAACAATACGTACGATAGAAACATTTACCAAATGAATAAAAATACCTCATTGAGTATGGAAGAGAAACGAAAAATGAATTAGAATTTAAAAAACCGCCTCCATTTAATTTCGAACCGACGGCATTTAGCTTTAATAGCTTGACGGATAACACACAACAGAAATTACACAAATTGATGGTATTGCGCTGAAGTATAGAGATTTCGATAACTTATATACTGTCAAAACAACCCTTTCTTATTATATACAAAATTACTCATGAGCTTTAAACTTCACTTTCAAAATACCAACTCAACCGAATGGCTTACTCCAGCAAAGAGAGAGAGATAATATTGCTGTAAAATTTTCTCTACGCATGCTAGAAGCCTCGCTTGTTTCGTAATAAATGTCAGCCCAAATTCTTATGAAAAAACATTAAAAATCGTCAGCATAAAATGAAAACTTTTTTCTTATTTTTTTTTCTTCTTCGAAAGCGAAAGACGAGTGCATAAAGTCACTGCCGCCCTATAAAATTTCTGAATGGCGCGCCTATGTAGTGTTGCAATTTGACGCATATGCAAAATAGACGAGAAGATAAAACTTGATCTATAAAGAAATAATGGGAGTAAGGATGAGGATAAGTGTAATTCTTTTAGCCAAAGCTGATCACGTTGAAGAAACTCCTTACGTTATCCTCAGTCTATCGTTAATGTGTTTACAGTAAATCGGCAATCAATTCCTTAAATGATTAGACGGTAGTCATGGTTAATAGAAAGAAATTTGCCATCGTATTGAAGAAACTGAAATTTTCCAAGACGGACTTAAGTTTTTTCTTTTACATCTAGCTACTTTGGTTCTGCTGGAGATTTTTTTTTACGATGGAGCAGACGACATTAAAAGAAAGTGAAAGATTCTCCTTTTGGATTAAGGATCCCCAAATTCACGACAGAAACTTGCAAGGCTCGTTTTTATGGTGTTTGAGTGAAAATGTGTTATGATTCAACTGACTTACGGAGAACGTAAAAAATAAATATATATAAAGCCAACGAGATGAGGTCCTTGCTCAAGGTTTATATTTATACGAAGTGAAATGAAAGTCGAGTTTCCTGATGCCATGAACTTCCAACAGCGAGCACTTCAAGGCAATTCGAAGAAGTCTTTTCAGAGGTTATTAAAACGAAAACTTTGGATAAATAAAAATTCTATGTTTTCTTAAAAATGCATTTTACATATAACAACATGTAAATAGGCAGATGAGAGATTATTCAGATGCTGTAATATTTAGTATTTAAAACGCAGTTTACAAAATTAAAATTTTAATTAACAATATGATTAACAAAAGCTAGTGATTGTAATTCACCGATTCTCGATTGATTATAATTTAACGAAATTTTTAATATATAAAATTACAGTCTCCAAACTTGTCCCATTTATATGCATATACAACGCCGGACCAGGATAATTTTACGCTCCGATTAGACTTTGTGTGTAATATTCCTAATTTTTTAATGGGCCTTTTTGGCTTTAGTGAGAGTGCTTGGTCATTCCGCGTCTAAATTTGGCCATGAATATACAGGGTGAGTCTGAAACCCTGTCACAAACTTCGCATGCGTAATTCCCATGGCCAAATAAGAAACAAATGTCCTATCAACATGGGCCTGAAACTCAACCGTTAAGGAGAAAAATGGCGTCCAAATGTGGGTGCTCCTGAAGGCATTGTTTTACAGATATTGTTTTAAATGACATCCATGTGGTTTAATACAGGTGAACACGTTCTAACACTCCTGTGCGGTTCCTAATGGCATCAAATTCGGCGACAATGCGGTCCCAAAGCTCATTCGCATCCTGGATGGGTGTTACATACATATTATCCTTAACATGCCCCCACAGATAGAAATCAAGGCAATTGAGGTCGAGAGAACGAGGAGACCATGCCGCTGGCCCCGCACGTCCAATCCATCTTGCGGGAAAGCGGTCATTCAGAAACTAACCTAACCTAACAGGGGCACCCACAATTGGACGCCATTTTTCTCGTTAACGGTTGAGTTTCAGACCCATGTTGATAGGACATTTGTTTCTTATTTGGCCATGGAGAATATCCATGCGAAGTTTCTGACAGGGTTTCAGACTCACTCTTTATAATAAGCAGGCGAGCACATTAACATGACCACCTGCTAATATCCGGAATAGCCACGATGTGCAACTCGGAATTATAACAGCTAGATGGGCTGGGAAAGACACAATGAGGTGCTGAAAAGTGTTCATAGTGATATTGAACCATGCTGGTTGCAGGTCAGTTGACAGCTGTTGGAGGGTGCGAATTGGAGTATCTATGAAGCGAATAATGCGATCCAGGTGCGCGATAGATGCTCGATTGGGTTTAAGTCCGTGGAATTTGGGGGCCAGGGAAATATAATACAATACTACTCACTACAATTCTAGCTGTATGTGATATTTCATTGTCGTGCTGAAGGAGCCATGATGCCCAGAAAAAACAATGTCCATGCTTGGGTGTATTTGGTCAGCAAGGACCGATACATACTTATCGATTCATATTGTCATCCACGATGATGAGTGTACCCAGAGAATGACACGAAAACATTCCCCAGACCATAACGCTGCCTCGCCACCTTGTTGTTATCCACAAATTGTTGAAAGATGTTTGATTTCTGACGTTTATAGCCGTATGGTCCAACGGTTCGTCCCACAGTGGTCCAAAATCGTGAAAAGCTGGCCAAAAGTCAAAAAATCAATTTCGAATTTTCTAAAATATTATTAGTGTTTCGGAAAGAGAACTAAATTCCTCATCGAATGTTACCAATCTCAGATTTATATTTTTATACTTCAGTTTCCAATTCAGTTCAAAGTTGACCTTCGTAAAAAAACAATCGTGACAATTCAAAGAAACGAAAATTTTACTAGTCCGGTTTAGTGAGCCTATTATAAAAACGAAGCTTGCAAATCAAATTTTGCATAGTGGATTCTATTCCTGAAAGTATGTGTAATAGAAAAATACACTAAAAATATTTTTTTATATGTTACGTATGTAGTTTTTTTTAGTTAAATTTAAGCTTTTAAAATATGATATACTAGAAGAGGTACCCGGCGTTGCCCGGGATTATTACACTTGGGATGTAAACAGAACAATCTCAAAAATTAAAATAAATTTTGCAATATCTTAAAAATAAACACATGAAAATGCTTAGAATTAATACAGTAAAAATTCTTAATGAAAATTCGAAAAAAATCTTTTTAAAGGCTCAAAATGGATGGACTGCTCCAATAATTTCTTAATCAGATAATCTTACTTCAGATCTACACTTGATGTTGTTGCAATTTCCACTCTTCTCTCGCTGTGTTGAAGCAAAATTTGGCCTTTCATCACTTTGGGTAGTCTAGCGGTCGCCAATTCTTCTATTTACTTGCTTCCCATTTGCTCAATACAGCACGGAGCTAAAGGTTTGCTTTCTCTGTCGTCTTTCCACTCTTTCTCAATAGTCTGCTAACTCTTCATTATCTCCAGCTACTGATCATTTTTAAAGATTTTCAAGAAATTGTTAAGTACTAAGAACTCTCTTTTCTAAGAAAAACCTGAATAACAGGAATTCTATGCATTGTTACAAATTGAAACTTATCCATATTGCATCATCATTTTATGTTCATTGTTATAATTCTTGGAAAGGATTGCTTTATCATTGCATCATCATTTTGAGCTCATTGTTATTGGTGAAT
>JAHWFO010046875.1:1643809-1674999 GCA_023313115.1 Rhysida immarginata | reverse complement strand
CGTGTTGAAACCATTGTTGATACCTATTGTTGCACAAACTTTTATTTGCATTGTTGGTCATGAGATATATATTGTTGGTCCGTGCAGAGTGTTTGTGAATTGCGTGTTGATACCATTGTTGCAAAAACTTTGTCTTGCATTGTTGGTCATGCGATATTTCTCATTAATATGCCCTGCTATAACCATGAATATCGATTTTTTATCAATAATTATTATTTTTTCGAAATCTGAAGTAGACAGTGACCTTCCTCATGCTTTGAAGGTCATGTATGCGAAATTTCATCAAGATCGGAATAAAACTGTAGATTTGTATAAAAAACGTACAGACCCACCCACAGACAGACCCACAAACATCCTTCTTTATATATATAGATAGAAGATAGATTTCGAAAGAATTAAATTTTCAAGTAGCCAAATAGTTATGCATTCCAGCTCATTCCGAGTTCTAATTAATACCATATCTTAGATTACACTTTTCTCTTTCGAATCGATAAAACTTTTGCTGCCTTTAACTGCCTTTTTGGCTTTGGGATACATTTTTGTAGCTCTCCGCGTTATTTATTTCAGCATCGATTCAGCGCTGGATTTGCCAATAGGCCGATTAAGCCGCGGCCTAGGGCGGCAGATTTCAGGGGGCCGCGGAATTCATTAGTTTGATTATTCTATTCAGTACCTACTTATCTACTTAAATACATATTATTTATGGCCTAAATAATCTTAGTTTACATTTTATTACTTACAAGTGATCACGAAACAGGGGCGGCAGAAAGTCAGTGGCCTATACTAAGGAAAAGTATAAATCCAGCGCTGCATCGATCGCTTGTGAAGCACATAAACTGATCGAATTGTCGTATACAGATAGATATTCTGTCCGAAAATCTCTTGCTATGAATAGGGCTATATCAATGATATTCGTAACACGCATCCAGAATTTTATATATACGAGGCCTGTGAGAAAAGTATCCGACCTTATTTTTTTTTTTGCAAAAACCTGATGGATTTGGATCGCACTTGCTTGCATGAGCCGACCTTGAACCTTTGTGCGTATGCGTGAATTTTTTCCCGCCTCTCAATAGCGTCAGTTGCTGGCAATCAGCATTAGAGGGAGGTAGTCTGTTGTGCTCTCGTCGGTTTTTGATTTGGAGGCTTTCAGTGAAGATGCTATGGTCGTACCAGTACACCCAGGACTCGTCACCAGTGATTATGGTGTTCATGAAGTCGGGGTCATTGTTTGCGGAGGCCAGCATGTCCTGTGAGACGTCAACACGAAGTTGCTTTTGCTTCGCCGTCAGCAGCTTCGGCACGAATTTCGCCGCCACTCTCTTCATGGCCAAATCTTCGGTCAGAATGGAATGTGCCGAAAACGCAACTTCTCGGATAGTCACACGACGGTCCCGCATCACCACAGCGTTCACTTTGGCAATGACCTGGTCATTTCGGCATGCTGATGGCCGACTAGTTGTACCAGTCCTTAATCTGTGTGATGCCCATAGCATCGTCACCGAAAGCAGTCTGAATCTTCCGGATGGTTTCCACCTGGCTGTCGCCCAGTCTCTGGCAAAATTTGATGCAGTAACGCTGCTCCAGTCGTTCCGTCATTTTCCTTCAAATCAAAAACCGACGAGAGCACAACGCACTACCTTTCTCTAATGCTGATTGCCAGCAACTGACGCTATTGAGAGGCGGGAAAAAATTCACGCATACTGTACGCACAAAGGTTCAAGGTCGGCTCATGCAAGCAAGCGCGATCCAAATCCATCAGGTTTTCGCAAAAAAAAAATAAGGTCGGATACTTTTCTCACAGGCCTCGTATGTATGTTTGTCTGTTTGTACGTCCTTAATAATCTCTTAAGCGGTAAAAGTATTGTTCTCAAGCATCCGAGGGCGAGATCATCGGTGAGTGCGTCTCAGTGCGTGTTTATAATAAAAAATTAACGATTCTGGATCGGACTGTATGTCGGCTCACACATCAACGTACAGAGAAAAGGCGTATCGATATGCTTGAAGAGATCTTTTAAGTAAACATAACATTTTCAACCATAAACAAAGGGTCTTATCAAGGGAAAGAAGGCACTCTTTCGATATCTTTCGCTTGAGCTAAGACACAAGCAAGGCTCGTTATTAGACTTTGCTTCGTTGTCAGGATTAATTTATATTCAATAGCTCCTGTATAAAACAGTAACGGCAATTAAAATTAACAGAGATTTTACTAGTCTGGTTTTGTGAGTGTACTCTGATAACAAATTCTGCAAATTAAATTTCGCCAAATGGATTCTATTCCTGGAGGTAAGTGCAAAAGAAAAACATACTAACAATGTTTTTGTAGAAACATTAAATATATTATAAATTTATAATATGTGTGTTTATAGAGGGTGTTTCAAAATTATGTACAATAAATTTAGTGACATATTCTTCAGGTCAAAAGAAGACGAAAATGTTATATAGCACTTTGTCTGGGAAACGATTTATTTACGCGATACAGCCAACTAAACCCGTGGCTCCAAATTACAGGAATTGTTCATAGTGCCCACCACCAGCTCGCACGCACGCTTCGGCTCGTTGCATGAGCGACCGTCTGATGTCATGGAAGAGTTCGTCGCCAGCATTACGAACGGTTTGGCATGCATTTTCAATTCGTTGTCGCAGATCCATAATGTTAGGAATTTCTGTGCTGTAGACGATCGTTTTCACATGATCCCACAGAAAAAAGTCCAAGGGATTAAGGTCGGGTGATCTTGCAGGCCAGGCTACCGGTCCACCTCGACCTATCCACCGATTCATGTATGCAGCATTAAGGTGTGCTCGCACAACATGGCTGAAATGTGCTGGAGCGCCATCATGCATGAACCACATGTTAGATCTTATCAAAAGAGGAACATCTTCCAGTAATTCTGGCAATGCATTCTGCAGAAACAAAAGATACGTTCGCCCAGTCAATCGTGGCGGCAACACATAAGGGCCAATTAAGTTA
Organism: Rhysida immarginata; assembly: GCA_023313115.1. Taxonomy (NCBI): domain Eukaryota; kingdom Metazoa; phylum Arthropoda; class Chilopoda; order Scolopendromorpha; family Scolopendridae; genus Rhysida; species Rhysida immarginata. Next base: position 1,672,028 of record JAHWFO010046875.1, on the reverse strand, counting down.
TTTCCGACAATTCCACACCAAATGTTCACGGAGAAACGCTCTTGATGCGCTCGAGCTCTGGTAACATGCAGGTTAGCATCTGCCCAATGGTGCTGGTTGTGAGAATTTACGATTCCGGTCCGGGTGAAGGTTGCTTCGTCCGTGAAAAGTATCTGGCTGAGACAACTAGGGTCTGCAGCATGACGACGTTGTATCCATTGGCAAAATCGTTGTCGGTGTGGATAGTCCGTTGGGTTCAATGCCTGAACCTGTTGCAGGTGGTATGGATGCAAAAGCTGACGGTGAAGAATGCGCCAAACAGATGAGTGCGGAATGTGTACCATGGAAGAAATACGACGGGTGCTTGTCTGTGGTTCATCATGTATGATGTCAATTATCACATCCTCCTCATCCGGAGAATGTGCTACAGGCCGCCCTTGTCCTGTTTGACGGCCAAAGGAACCACGCTCCCTCAAATGTCTGTCGACAGATACAAATGTTCGGTTATTTGGCAAACGTCTATTCGGAAAGCGTTCTTGGTAGAGTCTTCTTGCTTCCACAGCATTTCCGTCCGCAAGACCATACATTAGGTGCATGTCAGTGTATTCTGCACTGGAATACGTGTACATGACTTTTTTTTTACGTAAATCGTAATGCGTATGTCAAAGCACGCAAACGTTCTGAAATTGATATTCCTAGTGGATGTACAGTAGTGAAACTACAGTAATGGAAACAATCGTACACAACTAATGGAACAACCCTAAAGTAGGTTTAAATGGAACAAACCACTCAACCTAGTGTTGGGTCGAAACGCTGGAACTGCTAAAATATCGTCCGCTAACTACCGTGCTTCCCTACTGTATGATATTGGATTACTCGCAAACAAATCGTTTCCAGACAAAGTGCTATAGAACATTTTCGTCTTCTTTTGACCTGAAGAATATGTCACTAAATTTATTGTACATAATTTTGAAACACCCTGTATATTTGAAATCGTTATTTGGAGGATCAGATAGAAACGTAATAACGTGTAAAGGAGAACTTTTTATGATAATGCGGGACCATTTAAAAAAGGGCTTATCTAAACAAATAGAAATTTTGGAAGCTGTATGGACAGAAAAAAGTAAACCCCAGTATCTTCATACATGAAGATGGAAAGCCTATCCTTTCTAAATTTTTCTACACGAAATCATTATATCAGAAGCCATGAATTATTAGAATCTCCAACAATTCATATTGCAACTACAGATGAGATATACAGGGTGTAACGTAATTCATGGACAATAAGTACCTAGCGTGATCCTTTGCATGATTACAAACTTAAAGTTCCTTATGCAAAATGTTCAAAACTCAAATGTCTAAACATCACGCGAAGTTTGCTGAAAACCTGTCGAAAACGTCATTTAATCTCAACAATTGCCGCCGATTTAATTGTAATCGCCCCTTTGAATGTAATGGGCGGAAAGCTTTAAATGACGTAACGACGCAATTTAAATTTTGAGTTTTCGACATTTTCGATAAGGAACTTTAAGTTTATAATCATGCAAAGAATCACGCTAGGAACTTATTGTCCCTGAATTACGTATAGCGATTTCGATTTTTGACATTGATTTTGACATTCAGGAACAGACATGTAATGAATTTTTCAGGAACAGACATTGATTTTGACATTCATTACAAGTCTGAAATTGATTTCGATTTTTGCCTTTAAAATAAAGATGTTTTTTTTTTAATGTACGAAATGTATCTAATATTTTATCTTTTTCCTTCATAGCGACATGAAAGATCGTACCCCTAAAATATCAATTTTTGCCAAATTTAGACTTTTTTCCCATTCAAGTTTGCTATTTTGGTTCTGTTATGCTGTTTTCAGTTATTTGGATCTCAGATTCGTAATCAGCGACCTCTAAAACCCCAATATACCAACTTTCGTGTAAGTCAAATAATATTTGACATTTTGGCCAGCTTTTCAGGATTTTTGGACCACTGTGCGTCCGTCCGATGGAGCAAGTAAATATGATTCACTTGAAAAGGCAACCTTTTGCCAATCAATTTATGTCCAGTGTCAGTACTGCCGTGTAAATTCCAGTGTCTTCCGCGGATGCACAGTCGTTAGTATTCGTCTGCTGCGTAGCCCCATATGCAGCATCGTTCGCAGAACTGTCGTTCTGGAGACATTTGCGGTAGTACCGTGTTCATTTGGGCGATTCACCCGAACGCACCGCCACAGCTGCGGTTTCCCTCTTTCATTTATGGCTTGTGGACACCTCAATTTTCACGTCGCTTATTTTCTATAGTGCCATTTTTCCATGCACGGTACACTTATCACAGCAGCACGCGAACAGTCCACAAACTTCGCAGTTTCTGAAATGCTACCACGCTTGGCCTGAAGGCCAATAATCGTTCCTTTTGTAGCCTACATCTGATAAATTGCTCCGTTTCTGCATTGCAACAATTGAAATATTTTTGAATGCTTATATACTCAACCAATCTGTTGATGACATATCATTTATTGCCTCATTTATTTAGTGCTTTCTGCAACAGGTTATTTGGTGCTGAATAGGAAATAAACTTTTCTGCCCACAAGACCGTGTATTCACAATATTTCTGAACATAAGGAATATTAAATAAAATAGAGTAAAAAAAAAACTTTTTAAAAACAACGTTTTATATTAAAATAAAAATGCACTCAAAAGTAGAAAATAAGTTTTCTTTGCTTAATATTTTTGTGAATAAAAATAAAAACGTTGGGGCGCTCACTGAACATATTCTGTATATTCTGCATATTTAGTAATGTATTATATAAATTTATATTGTGTTCTCGAATGAGTCTATAAAGGTGGAGTTAGCTATATATAGTCGGTTTCTACAGGAAAAAATAAAAATTTTGTATGGAGATATATCCTAAAGTAATTGGTTACTGAGTTCTAGGTATCTGGTAAATGTTAGTTAGTTAGCTAAATTAACAATCATTTGTTTTCAGTCAGATTAAATGAGTAACAAGAAAAACTCGGGGAATCAAGACATACAATCATAATAAATGCCCAAAATGATCTTCACGAGCGTCAATGCGTTATTGAGCTCGGACTGGCTCACACGCTGAAAATTTCCTGTTGTCTCTCTATTTTCCTGGGAACCTTCCATTATCTGATGGAGAACCGCCTTATCATGACCTTGAGTAAAATTACCAATAAATATTAGATGTCCACATACAGGTATTGGACATTGAAACTGAAACACCTGGTAGAAATCCAAAATCTTTATTTAATAAGGTGTTGGGGCACCGTGGGCAGCCAGCACAGCAGTAACACGTCTTGGGAAGGATCGGTAGAGGTCCTGCACAGTTTGCACCCCAAACCATTACTGATCCACCCATTACTGATCCACCTCCGTGTTTGACTGTGGGTGCCAAGCAGTCTGGGTTGTAGGCATCAGAGGGGCTCCTCCAGACGAATACCCTCCCTGTTGTTTGGAAGACAGTGTAGCTGGACTCGTCCGAGAATATGACGCGTTTGAGGTCATCCAACGTCCAGGTTTTACCCGCTTGGAGGCATTTGTACTACTGATGAAAGGCTTCGGTATAGCAACCCTGCCATGGATGTTGGATTTATGCAGGTAACGACGGATTGTCTTCGTGCACACAGGTTTCTGGAGGTGTGTATTCATTTCTGCGGTAATTTCTGCTGCGGTGGTTTTCCGCTTTCGTGCAACAATCCTGGTCAATGTCCTGACGTCTCTTTCCGACAACTTCCGTTTTCCCCTGCAGTTGCTCCTCCTGGACGTGGTTCGTCCTTCCTGTTCATATGCACACATCACCCTGGATACTGTAGCACGTGAGACATCAGAAAGTGTGGCAGTTTTGGACACAGATGCACCTGCTAGACGCGCCCCAACAATCTGCCCTCTTTTGAAGTCGGATATGTCTCCCATTATAGCGCTCTGCACAGACAATTTGAAGCTTACTATCGAACTTTTCTACTGGAGTGACTACCAAGACCTCTGACACGTGATTCATTGATATGCATACGATTAATTACCTAGCAGAAGGTTCTATTCAGCCCTGGGGGTATCCAGTGCTATTTGCGAAGGTGTTTCAGTTTCAATGTCCAATACCTGTACATTAAAACCCATAGAATTGAGATCGGGAGATCTAGCAGGCCATGTAGCTATTTTCCTTCTTTTAGCAATAGAACCGTGTGTTGATACTGAAATAAAATCATTTGAAAATTCAATATAAATTTAATTAAATGATTAATTAAATATAAATATGTTCAGTGAGCGCCCCAACGTTTTTATTTTTATTCACAAAAATATTAAGCAAAGAAAACTTATTTTCTACTTTTGATTGCATTTTTATTTTAATATAAAACGTTGTTTTAAAAAAGGTTTGTTTTTTTTTACTCTATTTTATTTTATTCTTTTTAGTCTTTATCTTTTTTTATGCAATATTTCTAATGAAGTTTAACATTTTTCAGTGTTCACAAACAAATCATGGTCAAGTATAACCCTGGAGTTTTTCATTCTATTAAGTTCAGCCAATGTTTGATTATTGCAAGTTGTTTTTTTTTTCATTTAAGCTATGTTCGCATTACGCCTTAACCAGCCTTAACCACGGTAAAGTAACCACGGTTAACTCTTGATCACGATCAAGCAGAACTGTGCGGCCTGCTTCTGTTACCTAACCGCGTTTACAGATCGGTTAAGAGTCGGTTAATTAAACGGGTTTCAGAAACCCGGTTAGTGGCGTAATATACTGGTTAGCACGGTCATTAAACAAAACATGGCAGTCAAGCGAAAGCGCAGCAGCGAGTGGTCTGATGAGGAAACCAAAGCTCATATATAAGTTTGGGGAGAAAAATTTTTAGGCTTGATGAAGGCTAAACATAAATGCCAAGTCTACAAGCACATATATAGGGTTCTGCTCCATTCATCGTAATTTCGCTAACGGCAAGATTTGACGCCCGCAGAAGCTAGTTGTAAAGCACTAGATTTCCTTATCTAGTGCTTTTTCCATTTGCAGCTCTCTCTGGCCGAGAGGACTAGGGCGTAGGCTTTCTAGTTCTCGAGTCCGCCTGGTCGTGGGTACGAATCCCGCCGTGGGCATGGATGTTTGTGTTTGTCCCGGGCTGTGTACAGATATAACTTGTGTAAAAGGCGCAAAATGACCTTAGTAGTCGACGCCAAAATTTCTAATAAACCAAACCAACCAACCAACTCTCTCTGCCATCTATTGATGCAATTGCAAAAATAAATCATAGAAATCACTATTTTGCTTGGTAACTGTGGTTAGCTAATCTGCTTTATTAAACCGTGGTTAGCTAATCTAGCAGTTTCCATTCGCACTGCATTCAAGGGAAATGACATTTGCCAAGCAAAAAGTTGTTTTCTATGATTTTTTCCCTCGCAATTGCGTCAATAGATGGCGGTGAGAGTTGCAACTGGCTTCCACGGGCGTCAAATCTTGTAGGTAGCGAAATTACCATGGATGAAGCAGAATGTGCTCGTACACACAGCCGTTACATTTAGCCTTTCTCAAGTCTGAAAATTGTTCTCTCCAAATGTAGAGGAACAATATTTTCCTCATCAGACCATTTCGCTTGACTGCCATGTTTTATTTTTCTGTTTGTTGGTGCTAACTGGGATTTGACCCCATTACCGGATTTCCGAAACACGGTTAGTTAACCGACATTTAGCCGAGCTGTAAACGTGGTTAGGTAACCGAAGCAGGCCGCATAGTTCTGCTTGATCGTGATCAAGAGTTAACCGTGGTTACTTAACCGTGAATAAAGCGTAGTGGGAATATAGCAGTAGCTTTGTGCAATCTATTTCTTCAATGCGTAAGCCATCTAACGAGCGTACACGACTTAAAGCTACGTATATTTGACCTTCTTCAAAGAGTTTTGGTCTTAAGTATACTATGCATAGTCCATTGTGCATTCTTGCATCTTATGTACAGTCAACCAAAGGAAATAATCCACACGAGTTTAATACTTAATATTACATTTCAAGCTAATGTGTTGTTTTAATAACTTTTTTAATTATAATTATTTAAATTTAATAATCTTAATAATGTTAACTCTAAATGTAATATTAAATTATTAAAAATAAATTAATATTGAAACGGTAAAACTTAGAGTAAAATTCAAGTGTGGATTATTTCCCTTTGATGACTGTACTGTGGTTGTCCATGACAAGATAAATGGTACCATACTTCGTTTCATCGTTCTAAATCCATATTTGGCTGGAAACCGGATGGATATAGGTTGAATCCACCATCTCTTCCGAAATCCACACGAACTGATGGAATGTCAGTTTCGTCGGCGGAAGTGAGGACATATTACTTCTATGACGATTTCAATTATACCGTTCACAAGTCCTTTAGGCTAAGGTCAAAAACCCTCACCGGTGAGAGAATGATGACGTAATTTCTCACTGGGCTAACCGTCTTTTTCTCGGTGAGAACGGTGAGACTAACCGGTTAGGCATAGCAGCACTAACTGGCGTTTCTGACCGCGTTAAAATGACGTCACAATTTTCTCACCGGGATTTCTGACCGACCAAACGCTAACTCTTCTCACCGGTGAGAGTTTTTGACCTTAGCCATAGAGACATTAATGTTAGATTTTAACAAACATGACTTTCGCTCCTTCAAATATTTCTAATTTCTTGGGGGATACTTTCAGTCTTATTGATATCTGCTGGTATGTTGTTGTTCATATGGATATTTTCGATGTTTCGTGTAGCATCCACCAATTGAAAATGAGCTGTATTATGTGTATGACGGTACCTCGACCTTTGAAGTGTTTCAGCAATTTTTCGTTGTCTTAATCAATTTGACATTTTGTTGCATAAATTCGCAGACTCTTGTCCATGACAAATTCTCCGATTGCTTCTTGGAGGATCCTCTCGAACAATACTGCGAAGTGCTCAGATCTCATTTCTTCAATTCTCAGTGCATTCAATAGACCGATAAAGATAGTATCATCTCCTTGACTCATGTTCTATTTCAGTTAACAGACTGTTAACACCCTACATAGATATGTTGAAAATTACTTGTCCTTGGGTTGCAGGGCCGTAGCCAGGACGTTATCTTGGGGGAGTCGAGTTTCAAAAATTCCGGACCTTTTTTTTAAAAAATCCCACTGAATCGGACCTTTTTCCATAATGGGTTGGTCGTCGACCCCCCTCGACCCCCCCCCCCCTGGCTATGGGCCTAGGTTGTACATAAATAGGCTTATTGCTGCCTCGTTTTATAGGTGGTAACGGCATCAGATCACCGAAGAGCTGGACATTTAAACCTCTGAAGAAGCAAGACGTTCTTGCTTGTAGTCTTCTAACCATTTTATAGACGACGATTATTAAAACAATGAATTCGTATATTCTCTGATTAAATTCCTATATCCTCCTACCTCAGAATCGCAGATTTCATTAGACGTGGTCTTCGATTCATAAGTTGATATAGGCCTAGGAATTTGTTTTCATAATCGTCTTTAAAATGATTAGAGAAAATCACTGCAGTTGTGATACAAATATTTTTATCCAATTTGGATGATATTAAGCATTTTTTAATTAAATTTAGATCTTTGAGGAAATGAAAAATGGAAGCAATCTTATCTTTTGTATTATATTTTGCATTATTGGAAGTGGGAATCGCGCAATTTGCTGTGTAAAAGCAATATTCCTCGTAATGGTTTTTAAAGATTGGACCTTGTGACGTCAATATTCCAATTACCAACATCAGATGGGGCGACAGTCAGTTTTCCTCTCGGACGGCGCTACCTGCATTCTTCATATCTTAATTCAAACATATGTTGCCGAAATGGTAATCGGGATGTTGTATTGCACGTTTCTCATATCGACTGAAGATGTATAACATATCACCCAGATGCATGACCTGTGTCATCCAACCTTCTACATCAGGGGTGACCAACCTGCGGCCCGCGGGCCAAATGCGGCCCACCAAAGGAATTTGTGCGGCCCGCGAAACGAACCATTTACTGTAAAATTTATTAACAAGTAAGATTGTACGTGGTTAATCTTTCATAAAATATTTGAATGTGATTTGAATTACAAATGGTTGGCCCCCTGAAAACCTTCAGAAATTTATTTTGGCCCGAGACAAAAAAAGGTTGGTCACCCCTGTTCTACATCGTTGCTGCGTCTATAGAAGATTGAGGAAGATAAGTCTTCTGGAGCTCTCTCGAAGGTAAAGATGACACAATCGACTCATGCAAAAACTTAATGCAATTTCATTATTTTCATAAATCTTAAAGAGCTTACGAGACAGGTTATTTCCTCAAACCATATTTCTTCAAGTGTAACCTATCTCTAACTGATCTCTAATTCCTGTTGCAAGCTCATTCGGCTCCGATTTTAATATGTATTTAGCAAAGTAGTATGCAATCCTCTCATTTAATCCGTATGGTCGAATATCCATGTTTCTCCCTACACATACCGAGCCGCAGAAACATTACGTCCAAAGTAGATTTTAATTTGCGATAAAGCCATCCAGCCTCTCTTAAGTCCCACACTCCAGCCTCTCTTTAAGTCCCACACTCCAACCTCTGTCAAACTCGTCAATTGCTGCACAGGAGTGCGGCTGCGTGTGCGAAGCATGGCACGTGTTGAGACTATTCTAGTATGTTACAGATGGCAGAATGATGATGGATGAACCATTCTTCCAGTGAAGGGACTTTTGGGACATCTTGTGTCAGAATCCTGTGCACATATTTTGTAGAAATTTAAATCATATATTGTATGCGACCCAAAGTCTTGTGCAATTTCATTAAACTTGACCCCCTCCTTCAATGTGTTGCATTTTTTTTGCCGGGAGTGTAGATTAATGATGTCTTCCGTTACAAGATGACTGAAATAATGTTTTCGAATGGTTTCGCCTATTAGTCCCGGCTTTTTCAAGACAAATGTAGAGGTTTTCATGTCTCTTATTGTACCAAAAAGGGTATCTTATACATGTTTTGATTATTTCTGTTATCATGAATTGTAAGACATCATTAAACTTTATCTTCTATACATAGTATAAATCTAAGTCACTTGCCCGATAACCGTAAGAACTACTGCATCGATTTTTATGAAACAAGTTTTGTTTGTTAGGGGATTTATGTAGAAACTTTGTAGGCTAGGTGTTAATTCATAAAAATTGGTTTTATATTCAATTATTTACGTTAATTGCTCTCAAAATGCGTCAACATGGCCGCTCATCATCACGTGATAGGCGATCGAACCAATGGCTATCCAGTCGTCTTCGATCTTGATAATCACGTGATTCAGGCGTATGAAACGTACTATACCTATTTCAAAGACGTAAAACACTGCCGAATTTGTCTAAGGATTTCACATCAAATATTAAAAGTTTATTAAAAAGTTTGTATATTTTTATTTGGTCTATTTCTGTAGCCTATCTCTAATTTTTGGAAATTAAATCTGTAGTCTATTTAATTATTCGAAATTAAAGTATTCGATACGCTCTAGGCTTAAGCCTAACGACCGTTCTCATACCTATAACGATTTTGCCTTTGTCTTTTTTCAACGGTTACGCAATGCAATGTCTAATGCTTCGCATTTCATAATTTTCAAATGTTTTCGAATGTCGGATTGAAAAATGATTACATTGATTCAAATATCTTTATTTTTAAAGTAATGCTGCTATCCGCCATTATTGTAATCATGATTTTTTTATTATTTGCAGAAATTTGTATAACAAGTTTTCATTATGCTAAGACAAAAATGAACGAGTTTACATTCGTTAACTCCCCGTGCAAAAAGAATGCACTTTAGTCGCGAAAATGAAACACCAGAAGAAAATTTAAAAACTTATAATTTAAGGAAAGCTTCCATTAATTTTTTGACATTAAATAAAGGTGTTTTAAAATTTACCTATAATGTATTTTTATTTCATGATTTAAAAAGCCCAGGCAACGCCGGGCACGGGTTTGCTAGTTCGTAAATATAAAAGCCCCTCTCTTTCACGATGTGCAAAATTGGTCGAGCAACAATGCCAATCTTCATTGTTTCCAACAAAGAAAAATACTCTTGATTGTTAAAATCTAAGATGAAATAGGATGTAAATTATATAAAAATGAAGTTTTAACCCTTTTTAAGAGTTCGAATTTTGAAATTTTTTATACAGAACTAAATTGTCACCGGAAATGAATCAGTGTATCAAATTTGGGGTCGTTTGAACAACGGGAAATAAACGAAAAATTGATTGAAACATTTGACCCAAACAGAAAAGTCAAGTTGAATAAAACGTTGTAATAAAAACTCATTTGCCTATTGTAAAGATGGCTGGTATTTCTTGAACAAATTTTTCTGTTTCAAATAGGAGGTGGTCACATTATTTTGACTCGATTGTTTATATAAACACTTTCATTTCGACTTTGTTTCAATGCTTCTAAATATGATTTGGATATAAATGAAATGTTTATGATATGCATTAATACTGTATAATATATTAAGATTATTCTTCAAATTACTTTGATGCGTTTTTCAGGCATTTTTAAGACGACCTCTCTAGATTTGGCATGGTTTGATTTGCCAAATGCGCAGCTAATCAGATGCAATCTTGTTCACTATGATCATGGCGTATCATTGATCATTTCATTGCCACTTGGTTTTCGTTGTTCGACTGACTTTTGAAAAAATAAAGAGGAAAATATGAACGAATCGAAACAAGTGCTTTTATTTAATGAAAAGCACACCAAAGAAGTTGAAGCCTGGCAAGCAAACTGAACTCCAGGCTCAACAGAATACAAAAACTGCTGATTGTTGGTGCAGCTTCAATTACAGTCCGATTCCCCCAATTAGATTACAGTCGAGTCAGTAATATTAGGATATAAATCAGTAATAAAAGGACACAGGTAAATGAAATTATTTCCGAAACAGGAAATCCACACATTTTGGTGGTTTTCTGTGGAAAAAAGGAAAATTTGGCAAAAAGTGTGGAAGAAGCTGGAAAACACACATTTTAGTGATTTTCTGTGGATAACAAGAAAATTTGGCTAAAAGTGTGCGTAGTCACACGAAAACTGTCACAAGCCTTCTTTCATCAATACTAGTCACGTGATAATTTACGTGATGACGAAAATTCATAAAATATGAAAAAAGGTCGATAGTTTCAACTTTTTTGTCCAATGATTACGAAGCAATTAAACTCCTCCCAATGTAACTTCGCCTCTGGCCTTGGCCTGGCTTGATTATCAGTTAATCAATAAGACCTGTTCTGACTATAGCACTATTATTGAAATTTCCCTAACTCTAGCTTTTCTGCAAAACTCACTGGATCCTGGATTGTAAAATCGATTCAAATTCTACAACGATCCCACCTGGTGCCCAGCGTCGACTTAAACCTGGGAGGACTATTGTCACAGAAATTTGTGAAGTCTATCGTTTATTGGCGTCAAAAGGATGACAGTGGGCGTAAGCATCGGAAAGGGTAGGGTGCCTAAATGCGAGCGAGCGGGAGAAGGGTGGTGACAACTCTCACTTTTATGGCTGCCATCCGCCATTTTAATCCCGAATGCCTAAGGCACGCACAGGAGAACGCATGATTTTTGTTCAAATACTCGTACGATATTTACAAATGCCCCAGGCCATTTTGATCCCGAGTGACATTATAGTCTCGCTTGGTAATGTTAGAATTCTCTTTGTTTAATAGTTTTGCCTTTTAAAATACGTTACTAACATCGAATTTTAACGAGTTGATGCCTGGTTGTTGTGTTCTCGCATGTAGCAAAAGTGGAAGGGTTTTTCACTTACCTGTAAACGATGCAAAGAGGGAATTATGGCTACTTCAAATAAAAAGAAACAAATGAGGTCTAGGCCACAGAAGATAAATATGACAGTTATTTTGATAATGAACGTAACAAGTACTGAAAACAGTATCATCGAATATTTAGGAGGCATGATCATTAAAAATACTCTTGTCGTGAGCCTATTGTGGTTTGTTCTTTCATGTTGTCCATAAAAAGCTATTCCCCATTTCCTTAAGATACAGTTTCAATATTTTTTCAGTGTGCGTATATTTCATTGATGTGGCGTATTATAGAATACATCTTTAAATATTGGTCCCAACATTTTCTTTAATATTTTGTTTTCAGCTACTTCCAGTTCTTGTGTTACCTTTTTTTTCTTCAGGGTCAGACATTCTGCTGTATAAAGTGCTTCTGGACGTATTACTGTTGTTTAGTGCCGAAGTTTAGCGTTGAATGATATTGACTTCTTATAAATATTTTTGGTGAGGAAATAGAGCCTTTTCATCTTATTGGCTTTTGCTTTAAAAGTTTCTTTTTCTAATGCGTTTTCTTAAATTCTCCTAAACATTTGAATTTATTTATTCTGTCAATTGGCCATATTTAGTTTTCATTTTCTTAAGGGTGGTCTTGACGTTTATGAACTTGGTTTCTGGAAGGAGATTTTTAAAACAGCTCTCTTGGTGTTTTGTCAAATAAAGTGTTATTATTTTCATTGCATGGATTGCAATAAACATGATCAGTGTCGATGCGTTTACATTAATATTATTTCCTTCACTTGTACACAAAAATGGAATATGTAAAATGTTATTAAGATTAATTAATCGATTAATTGATTTTGAATACTCGTATAAGATTATAACAAATAATAAAAGCAAAAAATGAAAATAAAAAAATTAATAAAAAATAACATCCCAATATAATTTTAATTAATTCTAATTAAGAAAATTTATTAAACAAAAGGTATAGGTGGGTAATAATATTTTAAATCTTATGTTAAAATTAATGATTTATATTCAATTTAAGTTATATCAAATTTTAATATTAATTAACGAAATAATAAATAAAAATAACACTGGCCAACAAAATTTAAGATATTTCTTGTAACAAAATGAAAGTGGGTGATTTTTGGTAGTACGAGGGGAGTTCAATAAGTAATGCAACACATTTTTTTCTGAAAAAGGGGGTTGTTTTATTCAGCATTCAAATACACCATGTTGTTCCCCAATCTTTTAGCTACACAACACTATTTTTCAACGTAATCTCCATTCAATGCTACGGCTTTACGCCACCTTGAAGTGACGGCCTGTACACCTGCACGGTACCATTCCACTGGTTAACGTCGGAGCCAACGTCGTGCTGCATCAATAACTGCTTCATCATCCGCGTAGTGCGTCCCACGGATTGCGTTCTTCATTGGGCCAAACAGATGAAAATCCGTCGATGTGCTCGAACGAGAGTGTTCGCATGTTCCGACATTGCAAGAGTCAGAGCTGTGCACGGCGGCCAACTCGCGGGAGATCAGACAGTTTTGCTTGACCTTGCGGCGATGATGGCACACGCTTTGCCCAACGACTCACCGTACTTTTGTCCACTGCCAGATCACCGTAGACATTCTGCAAGCGCCTATGAATATCTGAGATGCCATGGTTTTCCGCCAAAAGAAACTCAATCACTGCCCGTTGTTTGGAACGCACCTCCATTGTAGACGCCACTTTAACAGCTCACTATAGCGCTGTCACCTATCGGACGTCAATGAAACTTTACGAGACGAAGCGGAAATGTTTGAAAATGTTCCACAAGAAATGTCCAGTTTTTTTCAACCATAATTGGCCGAGAAAAAAAATGTGTTGCATTACTTATAGGGAGTGCAAGTGTGACGTCAGTCCTTGGAATTCTTCAGTCACGTGACTCGATTTGGTTCCAAACAAGTCTTCTCGCTTCGGGATTTAACATGGTTCCAACGTAGGGATGGAATAAAATCGCTTTGTATAAGCTCAGTGTTTATAACACATTTAAGATGTGAATTTGTTTAGTTCCTCACTGCTCAAGAAGGAGCCAAAACAGCGATTTAGACATCTATCGTTTTCCCAAAGAAAGAAAGATCCGCGAACGATGGCATTCTTTTGCTAAGTGATTACAAGTGATTAAAAAGCGTTCTAATATTAATGTATAAATTATATAATGGGATTAAATGTCTTAATAATAGTATCAATTACACAAATTAACATAATAATAATTTAAGAGATGTCATTTTTGCTGTCCGCCCGTTTCAACGTTACTAGTACGTATATTGCGTGGTTCCAATGTTTGGAACCAGCGATCCCATTTCCTAGGCTCTCGGCCCGTTCAACGCGCAAATGACGTCAGCTGTGACGTAGTCACTTGCACTCCCTACTGAACTCCCCTCGTATTTTTTTCTGCTGATTACGAATATAATTTTTAAATTTCTCTAGCACGCACAGCTTTCTTGTTTTACAAGGAAACATTTTTAAATCATTCAGTGTTTGGGGCCTGGTAAATTTCCTTACGGCCCCAAAATATGGATGCTTTAACAATGTAGCCGCTTCTCTTCACTCCCATTACTTTAACATAGAAGTCTCGATGTGCATAACTTAGAAAATTGACGTGATAGAAAAAATCTAAAAGCAGATTCGGATTCTACCTACAAATTACTACTAAGAACACTTTGTGTGGTCTTAGTTACAAAATGTGTGTTGACAGTGTAATGATACAACTTGTGAAATTTTTGAGGTGATTTTTCTTTAGTCTTTGTCTATTTAACAACACAAATTTACTTGGAATACCCCCCCCCCTTCTTAAGTAATCTTAATCCATCAAGTGAATGAGTGAAATATTCTGAGTTAAAATGCAGTGAATAAACAGTTGTGTCTTTATTAATTTATAAATTAGGACATAGTGCTTTCATGTGTGAATTTCACCCCTCAGCCTCGTTTTCGTAGATAATAAAAGTAATGATATACAGGGTGATTCAGTCAATTTCTGACCATTTCACTCGAATGACGTCAATTAGGGATAAACAATTGAAAGAATATGAGCGCCATATCGAATTTCTAAATAGTTGGAGTTTGTATTATTGCAACGGCGCTGCATGAAAATCGTATTGTTGAAAAATGGCGCCTGCTTTATCAACAGAGCAGAAATGCAAGGTTGTCGAATGGTATTTCGAGACAAAATCACCTGTAACCGTGCGAAGAACGTTTCGGAAGGAGTATAAGTGTCGAGACGCACCAGGCAGGCAAGCAATCATGGATTTTGTCAAGCAATTTCGTGCCACTGGATGTGTTAAAGGCAAGAAAAAAGCGGGAGCGAAGTTCGTGTTCGAACGGCCGAAGTTGTCGAAAATGTTCGCACAAGGTTGGTCGATTCCCCTACCAAAAAATCTCTTCGCTTGCGAGTCCTGACATAAACCCATGTGATTTTTATCTCTGGGGGTTCCTTAAAGACAGTGTGTTCACTACAGCACCAAGAACCCTAGACCAGCTACAACAAAGCATCGTCGACTGCTGCACCCTTGTGGATGCAGAAATCCTGGATAGAGTTATGAACAACTCCACCATTCGGCTGCGAGCAGTTCAAAACGTTCGTGGTGGACACATTGAGCATATCATCAAGACTTTTCCATGGGAATAAAAACTCCGAACAGCCTAAAATATCATACTGAAATGCTAAGTTTGTAAACATTAATGGATCAATACATCATAGTACTGAAATGATCAGAAATTGACTGAATCACCCTGTAAATTGTATTTGGTTAGTTGGTTTGATTGGTATTAACGTCCCTTTCAACTACTATGATCATATAAAGGCGGCGTTTTATAGGGGCCACAAAGTTTGCCGCGAAAAGGTTCTTGAATGTGCAGCCGACACGGCTACAAGGACCAACGGCTTTACTTCCCTTCCGAAAGAAGTGCGTGATTTCAGGATTTTCCCCCTGAAAAAATCCTCGTTGTCCTCGGCCGGGATCGAACCCGCGTCCTCGGGTATCAGAGGAAAATTGTATTTGGAGAAAAAAAGCGTCGTAAGCGCAGGAGAAAACGGGAGCGTCGCGCACCCAACAGGAAGAGTGGAGGAACGGAAGTGAGTTGAATTGAGAGAGAGAGAGAAGAGCTGGAATTTGAACTGGACGGAACGAAAAGCGAATGCTCCGTTTGTGGCCTTTGATGAGGAATGTAAAACCAAACACTGAGAGAGGTTCATGTGCAATTAATGCTGCCGCCAAAACTTTCTTTTCTTTCGAATAACGAACGTTCGGTCCTCGGAAACGTGAACGATGCGAGTTTGCCAGCGGTTGCTAATTATCTATGTGTTCAATATTTTTCTAGGAAATACGAATCGTCTGGAACTGCGATAAATGTCGTGTAATTCGTCCTGCGCAAAGCGAAAATTGAGTGGGACCTTCGACAATGTTAAGAAGCAAGCACCCGGCTGCATCCTAAACCTCGACGATGGAGGGTTTCCGCAGTACGTTCTTTATAGCAATGACAACTATTCTGATCTGGCTGGTCCACATAGGAGAAACTACGGCAGGCTACTGTACTCTTATCCTTCAGCAACGATATCACTCCTGTCAACGAAAGAGGAATTATTAAGTGTTACACTGCCCTGTACATGGAAAGGGTTCACCTATGAGAATTTGGGCGCCATCAACCCAGGATATAGGTAGGCTACTTTTTTTCCCTTACTCTTACTCTCTCACAAGCTAATCATTAAGCCTCTTTCAAATTCCGTACCTCACGTATAGTAAAGCTTATAGTAGTTATAGCGATATTTTCTTTCGTTCTAGTATTCCATGGGAATGGTCAAATTATTGAAATGCATTGAGCGTCGCCACCTTCCCGAAATTGTACGGTGTTACGAGAATGAAATTGATTCATGGTTCGTCTAAGAATTGATTCATTAGATACATAGTGCTTCAATGAACTTATTGCTTGGAATATAATATTTCCTTTTGGCAATGTATAGTAGCATCCATTGTACTATTACCTTGAACTATTTTGTTAGCTAATTTTTTGACAGCTAGTATTTTCCTTAACCCTTTCACTGCGTAATTAAATGTCATTTTCATCCCTGAGAAGATGGAATTATCCACTTTTAGCAACATAAGAAGTTTTTTAAACCCTGTAGGATAAATAAGATTTCTGCAGGTAAAGTTAATGAAATTTTGTGTGGATATATCCACTTTACGCATCAAAAAGATTAATTCGAACTGTATTTAAGCACCGAACCCTGCATGTTTAGCTTCTTGACAGAAATTCTTAACTTGTATAATTTCCACAAGTATCTACGTGACAGTGGGTACATTTAAATTTTATTATATACAATTGGATTAATAAAGTTTCCAAAATTATATTAGTTTGTGTCCAAGATTTATTTTCACTTTCTTTCTCTGTCAAAGCTAGTTATAATCGTGACAAAGATTATATATGGTGAGCCCAAATGAAAAGGAGACTTTCACTATAGCGCCGTTGTATCTAATCGAAGTTGGTAAATATGCTTGTCGATAGACGTAGCGTCATCCCGGCTCCCCACTCCCAAAATAGCTCACACTGCATGAAGGCCAGAAAAGTGATACCCAGTTTCTTTTTCGACGAAGGACCCATATTCCTCGACTGGCTAGAATGGGGTGAAGCAGTTAACGCTGAATGGTACTGCAACACGTTGCTGAAGCCGAAACGGGACATCGAAAACAAGCTCTTGAAATGGATAGTGCTACTCCAGGACAACGCTAAGCCACTTGTGGCCAAGAAGACCCTCCACCTGCTGGAAACATTTTGATGTGAAGTCCTCAAATATCCTCCGTAAAGCCCCGACGTCTCCCAATGTGACTCCCATATTTTCGGCCCCTTAAAAATTACTGACAGGTCATCGTTTCACCTGCGAAAATATCCATATTCAACCCAAGAGTTTCAACACTAAAGCCATCATTCGCTTTTTACGCTCTGAGATCAGTGCATCATTATCAAAGACATTTATGTCTAGGCGTCATGCTACACATTAACTGTCGTCAAATATTCCGTACTTAAAATATTCATTAGATATAACCGTATTCTTCTTTTCATTTGGGAACACCTTATATACATTTTGCGTAATAGCGAGCGTTACGATCATGGCTGGGCTCAGTTACTATCTTCCTCGTTTTGCGTGATAATGACAGGCACGATCGGGATCGTAGTGCAGTGGTATTAGGCAGTTTACTAGTCTTGATGCCCCATGTCAGTTTGTGTAGCAAATTCGTTGCTAAGAATTGCATCTGGAATCAGATATTTATAGTCCTTTAATTGTGCAGCAAATTCTATATTTTGCGTAGTTAGCAAGCCATTTTTTTGGAAGGGCCTTGGGTATTATAGGTTTGGTGAATCACTGTTGCTATTTGAGGTCTTACTCAAAAATATTTTGCCAGATTATATACATTTTGTGCGTAAGGGAAAATTGTTAGCTACTATAAGTTGGATTTTAAGGTTTTATTTGTTCTCATATGATTTATGTGTACTAGCCAAAGACGTTTCAGTCGGCTAGTTCGAATTGAGCGCATGAGCGCGCAACAGGAGGAACGGAGGAAGAACGAAAGAGAGTTGGACTGAGAGAGGCGAGAGCGAGCGCTCCATTTCAGGCCTTTGATGAGGAATGTAAAACGAACATTGAAAGAGGTTCATGTTGAACTTTAAGTGCAATTAATGCCGTCTTCGGAAGCGTGAACGAGTTTGCCGGCAGTTGCTTATTATCTATGTGTTCAAGATTTTTCTAGGAATTATGAATCGTCTGGAACTGCAAAAGTGTCGTACGATTCGTCAGTGGTGTGGTTGGTTTATTAGAATCTTTGGCGTCGACTACTACTAAGTTCATTTTGCGCCTTTTACACAAGTTATATCTGTACGCAGACCGGGACAAACACAAACATCCATGCCCACGGCGGGATTCGAACCCACGACCAGGTGGACTCGAGAACTAGAAAGCCTACGCCCTAGCCCTCTCGGCCGGCCAATAGTGTGGAGAAGCTCTTCTTGTGACCCGTGTCTGCAAGGCGAAAATTGAGTGGACCCTTCGACAATATTAAGAAGCAAAGGATTCGTTCACTTCAGATGTTTTGATTGCTTGTCCGACAATTAATTTTTTTGCGGTTCCATTTCCTAATTACATCTCCATCCACAGTTGACCAAGGATGCCTTGATTTGGTCACTATAGCACACCCAAGGATGTTAATCAAATGACATCCTATAATTGAAAGTCCTTGTGTATGAAATCTGACTAGCGTTTTGGAATCCATATTCCCACATCAACAACTAATGTGATTTTATAGAGTTGGCGTATAATTTGTTCGTAGGTGGAAAATGGCTAAACCTAATGATTTTTAGAGGGGAAAAAAATAGTATCCCACAATGTGGGCATGCTTATTAGTGAAATTTCGGGAAAATTGTCCCAGCCACATTCAACTTGGTGATATCGCGAAATGGAACACTACTGGCATCAGAACACACGCCTCGGATCGAAACACGCGGTTTTTCATGGTTTGGCTTGGGATCCTTGCATATGGGTGAAGGCAATTTGAATTCGGAAGTCTGTAAGGATATTTTGGACAATCGGGTGATTCCTACTTTGTGCATATGGGAATGTTCTGGCAATCGAATATTTATGGGACGAGTCGGATTAAGGACAATCCGAAATCTGCTGTTGAATGGCTAAGTTCTTGCAGCAAAAATGGACCTAAATAGCGAACCAGTTTATCGAAACCTTGTCAAAAGTATGTCCAGACGGGTGGATGACGTAATTTCAGCACGCGTAGGTCCAACAAGATATTAAATAAAATTAAATATCACTTTTCCCGTACTTGTGTACTTTCCGTTCTATTATAATAGGGTAGTGTATCTTTAGTGACGTCACTATGTAGAGTATAACTTAAAGTGAGGTTAGGTTGGTCGAAGAAATTTCCTTTTTTTCTTCATTTCTTTCTCATTTCCGAGACTTATCATTGAATTAAATTCCTTTTTTCTTTAGTTGTATATGGATAGAGTGAGTCAGGGCAAAGCCGATCAGTCGGGAAAGTAGATCAAGGTAAACTGGCAAAAGAATAACTTTTTTCTCTAAGTATTTTTGGACCTGCCAAGAATTGGCAATAGTAAACGACACCCAAGCAATTAAACGTTAATGGCAGTTTCATCGGACTACGGCGTATAGTCGAAAAAAATTTCCCAACTGCAGTTGGCGTGACCAAGTGGTAAGTCAGTTTTCCTTTCTTCTAAGCTGAGCACCAATGTTTCGATTCATATTGATGAATCTATAAACCTAATATACACTATCTACTCAAAAGTAGTCGGACACTTTCGATTTTAGACGTGTTGTCGAATATCTAGAAAAATACTTGACGAATTATTCTGAAACTTAGGGGTTTAAAGAGCATGTTACACCTCATATATTTTAGCGAAGGTTGTGTCCCGAAAGCAAATAGGTGACCAGCAACAAACTTACTTACTTACTTACTTTTCAAACCCGCTTATCCGCACTAAGGAGGATCTCCAGTGATCGCGATCTTCCGCTATCAGGCGCATGTCCTCCCTGGTAATACCCAAGCGACTCAAACCCAGATTTTCCATGTAGTCTAGCCACCTGGTTCTAGGGCGACCCTTGGTCTCTTATCCCCCGGCTTGGGAAATAACAATTGCCTATGAAGACCTGTTTGTGGCATCCGTATCACGTCATCATACCAGCGCAACTGAGATCTCTCAATGCGGAGAAGTAGCGGCTCAACACTTACAGACTCCCTTACTGTACTGCTGTGCACTCTATCTAGTAGGATAACACCTGCCACACCTCTAAGAAATCTCATTTCGGCCGCTTGTACCCGCGATCGCACTCTTTCGGTCATTATCCAA
Organism: Rhysida immarginata; assembly: GCA_023313115.1. Taxonomy (NCBI): domain Eukaryota; kingdom Metazoa; phylum Arthropoda; class Chilopoda; order Scolopendromorpha; family Scolopendridae; genus Rhysida; species Rhysida immarginata. Next base: position 1,651,390 of record JAHWFO010046875.1, on the reverse strand, counting down.
GATTCATGACCATAGGTGAGAATGGGGACAAAGAAAGATTTGAAGACGGAGAGCTTGGCATTGTTTCCCAGCTCGCGTTTCGTTACCACGGATCGCCACAGTTCACGTCTGACAAGCTTGCTGCACCGATCCGAGAATCCAATTCTCTCTCCTGCCGCCCATCACTCGTGAATGCAATCCCGAGATACTTGAACTTCTCCATCTGTCTCAATGGTGCTCCCCTGAAATGGAAAGCGTAGGGCACTAGATGAAGCGAGTAGCGACAACTTCTGTCTCGACGCCATTGTTGTGCCAAAAAGCAATCTTCTTAATGCTGCGCTATAGGAAAGCCATGACATGCCGACTCGAATTACATTTGTATAAGACAGAAATAAATCCAGAAAGCATGTCTATGACAGATAAATTTATAAACTTAATACTTAAGTTATAGAATGGAAAATAGAGTTATGTCTAATTGTGATATTTTAACGATTTCCATAAGGGAAAAAATTAGCAACTAAAAATTAAAACTAGAAAGATGGACTGTATTGTTTTGTAGACCGATATGCCTAGCGTTGTAATAGAACAAAGTTAGATATTACCACTATTAACTCTAGGCATATCAATCTAAAAAACAATACATTCCATCTATGTATCTTTAATTTTTAGTTGCTAATTTTTCCCTTATGGAAATCATTAAACTATCACAATTATTAGATTAATTCAATTATCCTTTTTTAAATTATGAATGTCAGCGATTAAGGTCGAAGAACGGGCGAAGAGAAAGCAAAAAAAAAAAAAGAAATTAAGAAATCGGAGGGAGAGAAAAGAAATTTAGTGGAGCGCCGGACAGGGAAGCGACCCCCGCGACAAATGAAGAAGGTCGGGCGAGTCGACAATGAGAGGAGAGAAGAGCAAAGGGGAGATGGAAGAAAAGACAAAAAAAGAGACAGAGAGTGCTTGGATTCGAACAGGAGTGGTTCGGAAAGAACAGAATGAAGGCAAGGGAACATTTGAAGAAAAGAGATTTCGGACTGTAAGGAGAAAGCAAAGCGAGCGAGAGAGAGAGATGGAAACGTTCTTCTGAAAGGAAAGGAGATTTCGATGGATGGTGTGAGATACGAAGTAAGAAAAATACGCCAGAGCGACAGCCCCGTCAAGGTGCGTCCACGAGGATAATTGAGACGCCAGCCGAGAAAGCAAAAGTGGCCGCGTCGATATCTGCGGGCAACGAAAACAAGAATCCGTCGTACAGGTGCTATTCCGAGAGCGCGCAAGGTGCAGCGTGCGAACTGGCGCCAGCGACCGCGCGCTGTATTGCTTGCGATAGGGATTCTTCTGCCGCCAATTCACGTAAGCGAAATTTCTTATTTCATTTTAAATAATAGTTATTAAATAAAAATGAAAAATAAAATAATAATTAACAAATATCTTAAAAATTTTTTCTCTTTTAAATATCCGTTCATTATTTCATTTTAGTTATAACTGATAACTTTAAATGTCTAACACCTCAACTAATCCAATGCATTCGAAAGTGGGCATATTCATTATGTGTATGCAGTGACGAAGCTCCGAAAGTGATGTGTCTTTGATATCATATTAATTTTATGTGTTCTTTGTATTTTTCTTGAACTCAAGAATTCAATTTATCCAGTGTTATAGCGAGAAGCCCCAACATTTCAGCCCCACTCTCCACACCTGCCCGAGCCCGCCCAACGTACGAGTTTATGTAGGACCAGGGTCCGAGGCCTCTAATATTAATTTAACAAAGTAAGCTAACCATCGAATTAAAAGATCTTTAATTTTCAAGAATGATACGGCCTAAATTTAAAGCTAATCAAGATTAAGAGGAGTATAGCGATAATTCTCATAATCTTTTACGCAGTTTACATCTTGCTAATATCCGAATATTTTTCTACGTAGGATGGAGCGCCTACTCTCCTCCTAGTAGGACATGGACCTTTCCGAAGGTGGATGTCAAGGCTTACTTGGAAGACAGCGGTCCACAAGAATATTCTGATTTATTTTATGATTTTATTCACTATAAAAGTCATTTGCTTGTTTAACTTTTGGATATCAACCTTAATTGACTATTACGATTTATCTGTAAATTTCAATTTAATTTCATTAAATAATTATTTATTAAATACTACAACTATAGTGGCTAGAAGAATAGTGTGGCAGCGAGCGTTCAAATCTGATTCCTCGAATGATGATGCCGCCAGATGGCAGCTACATCAACATAGTAGCTAAACATCCAGAGCTTTACATCAATAAGGCTCCATTAATTTCTTTGTAAAATTTATAAATTTGATTTATTATTTCATTTTCATTCCAGAACATTAAATAATATACCATTTTAATAATATTTCGACCTTTCCCCCTTTTTGTTTTTAATTTAGAGATGATTTTATTCTTTTTCAGTTATCATATAGTGAAATACACGACCGTTTCACACTGAGTTATTTTCTTTAGATAAGTTTTTTGATTTCTTCATCTGATTTTAGTTTTGCAATAAAATACCAGCCCTTCCCTTCTTATTGTTGCATTTTAAAATTTCAAGAACCACTTTTCTGTCTATATTTCTCATTTATTTTTTCTTTATGTAAAATCTAAGAAATTCAGAATAATTTTTTTAAATAACGAAATGCAATCAAAACAGCTTTAAATACAAATTTATTATATATCTTCCTTTTTTTTAAAATAATAAGAATTTTTTTTTCAAAACTATTAACCTAAAATATCTGATATTTAAAATTTTATCATCACATAAAAAGTAATTTGGTTGTTATTCATGTGATAAATGAATTTTATATGAAAAAAGATATTCTCTTTGTATATCTATATATTTTTCAATATTGTGCATTCCACATATGAGAACTTCCAAGTTACAGGGGCGAACGCCTCATCTCTTGAATTTTTTCTCCTGAAGCATCTGTGAAAATTCATTTTTATCATTTGTATGGTAGCCAGCTGTATACAGCATTATATTATTAGATTTTGTTGATATTTTATTAGACTTAATTTAGCAGATCTATGTTTAATGATTAATTACTCAAAATGTAATTTCTCTGGCTCGGAAGGGCTCATATTCCATGCTTTATCTTATTAGGGATGGATACCTTCATCCATCTCTGATCTTATATTTCAACTTATTTCTAACAGCAGATATTTTTCATTTATTTTAACGTTAAAGAGTATTCTCAAGTTCTGTGGAAGACATATACAAATTTTTTATAAATAAACTTACGTCACCCGAAATATAGCTGAAAAAACCCTCCTTCATCCGAAGATTTCCATCTCATCTCCCAGGTAACTCGCATCTATGTCGATTGCAGCGCCACCGCTAGTATCATCAAATCGGGAATCAACCACGTAGCATTGCGAGTAGTAGCCGTTGCCACACTATTCTTCTAGCCACTATACTACAACGTCCTTCCTCCTTACTCTGCTGTCATATCAAATAGTCATGTGACAGGAGGGAGGACATCACTTGGTTGCTCAACCGACGATTTAACGGAAATTTTTATTGTGCTTTTAGCAACAAATAGTGCTCCACTGCGGAATTCAGCTTGACGAACTGTGTTGGATGTTGTTAGACGAGCTTCGCTGTGCTACACTACTAAGTGACGTCATCGGCTGGATTTTTTGATCTCAAGAAAGCATGTGATACAACCTGGAGATTTGGTATCATTCAGAAATTACACAAGTTTGGCTTAAAAGGAAATCTACCATGTTTTATAAGAATTTTTATGGAAGATCGCATTTTCAAAGTTCGAATAGTCTCAGTATACGTGTCTCATTTCGTACAAGAAAACTGTGTCCCACAGGGCAGTGTATTAAGCCCTATCCTATTCTTGATAGCGATTAATGATGTAAGTTCTGATTCCTTCTTCTGTATCTGTCTCGTTATATGTAGATGATATAACAATATTTTGCAGGTCTTCATCAATGGCCTTTATAGAAAGGCAAATGCAATTAACGATTAATAATTTAGTAAATTGGAGCGAAAACACCGGTTTTAAATTCTCTCCTCAGAAAACTGCTGCTTTATGCTTTTGTCGCCTTAGAGGTCTATACCCTGATCCAGAGTTATTTCTTGGCGGTTTTTCAATTCCCATAGTGCAATCATATAAATTTCTTGGCTTAACATTTGATAGAAAATTGTCATGGATCTCCCACATACGTAACTTAAAAGTAAAATGTTTACGAGCAATGAATATACTGCGTTTAGTATCTTCTACTAAATGGGGGCCAGACAGATACTCGCTATTACTTCTTTTCGGTCTTTAATAAGATCTAAATTGGATTATGGATGCGTTGTTTACGCTACAGCTTGCAAAACCGTTTTGAAATTATTAGACCCTGTGCACAATTTGGGCATTAGAATTGCCACAGTAGCTTTTCGGACAAGTCCGATAGTCTATATGTAGATGCTTTCCAACCGCCCTTATCCTTTAGAAGAGCCAAAATACCTCTTCGTTATGCGTCTAAGATACACGATCAGGTTAACAGTCCGGTAACGCATTGTTTATTTGACAAAATTCCATTCGGTCAAATTAATGGGGTTCGCTGCATTAACAGACAATCATGTTTAAGCGAGATACGAGAAATATTCCTTCTTGGCGACTCCCGGTCCCAAACATTAATTTTAATCTTTTCCCGGGTAAGAGAACTTCCTTTATTACAAAGGAGATCCAGTTCCTTGGGGCAGAGACGATCACAGCATGGGGGATAAAAATTTTATATTTTTTCTACGTTGCTATTAAAATTTAACTTTCCAAAACTTTGATACAATCAACTTTAGACCATTAATAAATAATAATAATAATAATAATTAATTTATTTGTATAACAGCTTGCGCCAACTCTGTTACAAGAGAGTAAAATGTAAAAAAGAAAGGAAAACATAAGAAAAAAAAACTTAACCAACTAATATATAAAATAAAGATGAGATAGAGCTGTACGAGTCTGTTACAATGCGTACAAAAGATAACATTAGTGTGTAATGTTGATAGTTCTAGAAGCGTTTAAGCAATAAATGTCTTTGGGCAAAAGATGTCACTGTGATCTTGATGTCTGTTTTACAGTTCCTAGGCGACCGAACGTGCAACTCCTTTCTTACAATAGTATATAACTAAATTTTAGCACGGTCTTTTAATCCCCTGGTCTGTGCACACGCGCAAATTTTATTGTTGTAGTCAACAATTGGATTGCTGTACTTATGGAAGAAGCGATTTCAGTCCGAGATACAGCGCATTCATTCCAAACTATGATTAGGTTGGTTTATTAGAAATATTGGCGTCGACTACTAAGGTCATTTTGCGACTTTTATACAAGTTATGTCTGTACGCAGTCCGGGACGAATACAAACACCCATGCCCACGGCGGGATTCGAATCCACGACCAGGCGGACTCTAGAACTAGAAAGCCTACGCCCTAGCCCTCTCCCTCTCGGCCGCCTGGCCGGCCCAAACTATGAGCAATACATTAATAGTGGCAAGACAAGACTCTTGTAAAGATGAAGGAATGTAGCCGGAGATTTGAAGGACCAGCGTTTGCACAGGATGACGCCTAGAGAGCGATAGGCACGCTTGCGGAGATTGTCAATGGGCTGAATGAAAAGCAACCGAGAATTCTGTATAAGACCCACGTCACGCATACGATCACGGCGAGCAAGCGGCACATTGTTGAGAAAATAACACGAGTTCAAGGGGTTAGTTTTGTTCGTGAATGTCATAAAGAATGTCTTTTCAGTGTTAAAAAATAGATAATTGTTGTTGTACCAGATTAAGATAGATTTAGGGCATGCTGTAGCCGCTATATATCTTTAAGGAACGAGACCATAGTGAAAAGTTTGAGGTCATCAGCATAGAAAAGAACTTCCACGTCTGAGAGGAGAGAAGGTAGATCAGAAACAAAGATGGAAAACAGAATAAGACCCAGGACAGATCCTTGAGGTACCCCAGCTGTAGGGTAGTAGGGAGTGGAGAGGCAGCCATTGAAATTAGCAACCGATCGGCGATTGTTTAAGTAGCTACCGAGTAGCTTTATACCCCGTCCGCACTGCAAAAAATAAGCTAGCCTAAGTCGATAAGCTAGCTTATACTGCAGTGCGAACGATTCTAGCTTTTGTTGGGCTAGCCCAGATTCTGATAAGCTAGCTTATGATGGGCTAGATTTTTAAACTAGCTTATCCAGTTGAGCCACAAACGCACTGCATCATGGGATACGTTTTTTCCCATGATTCCGTAGTTTTGGAGCATTTCGCTTTAGGCCTACTTGGCTTGACCAATATCGTGCTACTTTCTAATTTGAGAATTTATATGGCTGCACCAACACCAATAAGTGCAAGAGAAAAAACCGAGAAAAAAAAAGAAAACTGGACTACGGAGGAAGTTCGCATTTTGATAGGGCTTTGGGGCGAAAATATCGACGATCTGCGACGCGTCAAACGTAACCGGATCGTATATGAACGGATGGCGGTAGAATTGAAAAAATACAACTACACCCGCACGTGGGACAAGATACAGCGAAAGATTAAAAATTTAACAGCAGAGTACAGGTAATTGATCTTTTTATTTCAGCATTATGGAATCAATAATTAAATATAAATTAAATTAAGCCTAATATTATAATTAACTGTTTAATTTAATTATGTAGCGGTAGTGGTGGCAAAACCAAAACATCACTACTCCGACAAGCAAATGTTAGTATAGTCTGTCTGTCACATACAATTATAAATATATTCTTGCAAATTAATAATGATAATATTTATAATCACAATATTATTATTATTATTATTATTGTACTGTACAGGAAGGAAAAAATTCTTATTGGGCCCTCTGGATGATCACGATCTTACTGGATTCACTATAATGAAGTCCATCGTATTTTGGGATGTCTCCCAGTAAATAATGATGATCTCCACCATGAATCGGAAATACACACTGCTCAGCAGATATTGAACGCAACAATAGCCAGCGAAGTTCATGAAGCAGGTAGGTTTTGCGGTTGTGGTTTGTGTTAATACTTATTGTAATTATTTTTTTCTTGCTCGTTGTTTATTCTCTGGGTGAGGAGGAGCTCTCTCATCAGTCTGTTGATCATTGAGTTCTTCTTCCTTTCATTTCTTTTTTTTCTCGACTTGTTTTTATTTTGTGTGTGATTTAAAATGTAGTAGTTTTTTTATTTTATTAATAAATAAATTTAGAAAAAGAATTCTAAAATTAATCCTTTTTATGTTTCAGCCCTCACTTACGATATTGCTGAGCCCCAACATCAAGAAGTTGAGGCAATATGTGAAGCTATATCCCCAAACACTAGTACACCATCTACTCCATTATCATCAGCAGTTGATGATCCAATAGAGACCAATCTGTATCAACACGGATCAAATATTTTCGAAACAAGACGAAACAGAAATAAGAAGGGAAATGAAAATTCTGTGAACCTTCTACTACAGGAATTCAGAAGCCAGCATGAAGAGGCATCTAAAAATGACAAGGAAATAATCAATTTATTTCAGGAGCAAAACAGTTTATTATCACAAAGTTTAACACTTCAAAAAGATTTTAATAACATGTTTCAACAATTTTTGAAT
>JAHWFO010046875.1:1624250-1643799 GCA_023313115.1 Rhysida immarginata | reverse complement strand
AAAGATTTTAATAACATGTTTCAACAATTTTTGAATAAATGATTTATTGGTATTTATGATTGTGTTGGCTATAGTAAAATCATTCTGGCTAGCAAAATATTTAACAAGAGCTTCTCTTATTTCTTGAGCGTCTGCATTTCTGTTTCCACAAGTTGTCTGGTCTGGATTTGCATTAATGTCATTTATCTCTAACAGCCAAGCAACTTCTACAATATCATTCATCTCTTCACACTTGAAAATACAACAAGTTTGCACAATTACTGGCACATTCTCCAAGTTCACTTCTAGTCTTTTTTGTAAATCTAGTTCACTTCTAAATCTTGCCTTCAAACGGCCAAAAGCGTTCTCAATTACACGTCTTGCTCTTGACAGTTGATAATTAAACTTCTTCTTTTCAATGGATAAGTTGACATTGTCAGGAAAGGGCTTCATTAATGTCTTCATTAGTGGAAACGCAGAATCACCTAGTATAAGTAATGGCACTTTAACATTCTCATAAGATTCACTTAAATCCAAAAGTGTCTGACTATTCAAAATTGGCATCAATATGCTATTACTTAAAACGTGTGCATCATTATTTCTCCCAGGAGCACCAACATTTATGTAAATAAACTTATATTTTGCATCACAGATAGCTAATAACACCACACTGTAAAAAGATTTGTAGTTGTAATAATCTATTGCGTGTTCTTTTGGAGGGCTCACTTCTATATGGCAGCCATCAATCGATCCGATGCACTGTGGAAACTGCCATAAAGTTTTGAAGTTCAGAGCAGTTGATTTAAAATCTTCACGTGTTGCAGGAAACTTAATTGTAATTCGCATTAAGTTGTGAACAACCAGCAAACAGAATTCTAACAACATTTCGCTTACTGAACTTTTACCCACTCCGAATAAATGCCCAATTGTGCGATATTCTGCAGATGATGATAAGGCATACACAGCTATTGCAATTCGTTTTTCTAATGGGATGCTTTTTCTGAAGTTTGTGTCAACACGAGCCATCAATTGCAGTTCTGAACACAATACGCTGTATGTTTTTTTAGAAATTCTAAAATTTTCTTTCCATCGTGAATCAGAAAAGTTCTTCGCTAGAGCTCACCATTCTCCTGCTTTATCTTGAGACCAACACGCTGGCGATCGTCGAAAAATTGTCAAAGCATGTGCCAATTGCATTCGCAATTGCTTGATGTACCTTTGTTTTCTTCGTCTGTTATATAGCAATCGCATTAATCTAACTTGATTTTGGATTATTCTTCTTTGAACATGATATATAAGTTGACAATAACTCAGGAGAACAAAAAACATCTGCTCTTCTTGACAGGGTGCCATCTTAGCTGAAAAATGACGACTGATTATTCCTGGATATATGGTGTTTTCCGATATCGATTAGTGAGGTCTGGAACTGTAGGCTAGTTTTAGAGCGCTTCAGTGCGAACGACCTAGCCTACAACTTAGGCCAAGATATCTAGCTTATCGAATAAGCTAGCTCAACAATAAGCTAGCCCAGCAGTGCGGACGGGGTATTAGAGTCGAACCAACAAAGCCGGTAGAGGCAACTTTGTGAAGTAGACATGCATGATTGACTGAGTCAAAATAAATATTGTATCAACTTGTTCAAGGTGATCGATATTACTGAATACATAGTCGGTGAAACTGACTAAGTTGGTTTCAACAGATCGGCCAGGGTAAAAGCCATGTTGCTGTTGAGGTATGGAGGAAGCAACGTGAGCAAGTATGTGCCTGTGAAGAAAAGTATCAAATACTTTGGCGAGAGTTGGAAGAATGGATATGGGTCGATAGTTGTTGATAGCTGAGTTAGGTCCATTCTTGTGCACGGAATCACAAGGCTAGTTTTCCAATGTCAGGATAAATTCCTTGATTTAGACAGAGGGAAAAGTTATGCTATAGAAGTGACAGAAGAGCAGTAGATAATCCATAAGAGATGAAGAAATGAAGAAAGGAAACTCCACTTGTCCACAAACATATATTTAATACACCATAAATGTATACATTTATGGTGTATTAAATATATGTTTGTGGACAAGTGAAGTTTCCTTTCTTCATCTCTTATGTATTCTAGTATCCACAGAGTTTTTAAGGTAAGTCTATTCTCTCTATTGAGTTATTTATAAGTAGATAATCCCTTGAACACAAGCGCAAGAATGTCAGCGGAGTCTGAGCGACTTTTGGCGCTCAATCGCCTTATGGAATGGACTATATCAAGCTCATTAATAGATGTTAGATGAAAGGTCCCAAGAGGTGAAGGCATGAAAATAACATCGAATTCACTATGAATGACTGTAGAGTCAAAATTGTGACTTGCAGTTCGTGCTAAGAGAGCAAAAGAATTTGCAATATCATTAGCATCAGACAATACAGCACCATCCAGGTTTATGAAAGTTATTGTAAGCGCATTGGTTCTCTTGGATTTAGCATAATTCCAGAATGCCTTCGGCTGTGCACGAAAACTTATAATAATAATACTAATAATAATTTAATTTAGTTGAAATTATAAAAACAACTTTTTTTTAATAGGCCATTATTAGGAGTAGTATAATGTTTGCTATTAATGGAAATAAGACAGACTCCTTTTGAATAAATATAATATTGAAATAAATAAATAAATTTAACAAGAATGATTTTACCGCCAAAGCGGATAAAGAGAGCACATTTTCATGTTATAGCATCGTACATGGATATATTGAATTAATCAACATTTTAAAACACTTAAGAGAAAATAAATAAATAAGAAAACTAAATTGTAAATTACTATTTACGTAAGCTAATGTATAGAGAGAATTCAAACGAATAAACTTGAAGAACTGAAAGGTAAATGGAGAGGGAGTTATTCCTCATACATTTAAAAAAATAAATTGGTATGGCGGAATGGTACATTCGCACAGGCCTACCACGAGATAATACAGAATCAAAAAAATTACGGGGCTGTGTTGGGACACGGCCGCTAGTTAAATCGTAGAATACGTTTTGAGGCCACATGGCGAATAAGAAAGAACTTTGTACAACACAATTTAAAAAATTTAATTTCTGATATAAAATGTTCACAAACCTTCATGGCATTCCCAACTTAAAAATCACTGGTCAATGATAAGAGGAGTATATTATTGATCTCAGGAGTTTAAATGATTAATTTTAAATTTAAATGTGGTGAGTCTCCTTTTAATGGGGAAAATCGTAAAATTAATAAAAACAAAAAAATAAATAATAAATAAATTCACCAGTCTTGAAAAACGATGAAGAAACTTGTGAGATGGAAGAAAACTCAAAGGATGTAGTCTTTTGAAGATGTTGTTGATAGCAGAAATAAACCCAATCTATTGAGGATGTAGATGAAGTCTTGTGAAGATAATGCTGATAGTGGAAAACGATAATCTTGAAGGAAGTGTTGGTTTTGAAATACAGATGAAATTTTGAAGAGGGTGATCCAAATATTTGGGATAAAATTTATATAAAACGTTTTCGAGAATATTTCTCATCATCAGTAGGATAAAACATTTTTGAATGGTGAAAACAGTTGAAATAAGAATTTAACAATTGATATAAAGATGATGAAGCTAAGTTGGTTGTAATTGTTGGTTATGATTGTTGGCTATTTATACTAGGGTAATTGTTGTTTAAAAGTAGTGTCCATTTATTGTTTATCTCTATTGATGGCTTGGCTAAATTTTTGTTATTTGTAATGATATGAGTAATCATCCTGTTGAGGGGTGGGGGGTTAGACGAAGGAAACTGTATGTGATTTCGTATTTTGCTTTTCATTATTTCTTTTTTTACTTGACAATATTTTATAGGGACCTACAGATGCAAGCCGAAAGAAGGTTGAAAGACTACTCTTACATCAGGAAATGAAAGCAACCCGCCCTCCCGGAGGAAATTCTGGCTACGCCTTTGATGTGATTTTAGTGTTTATTCTTTAAACAAGCTACGATGGTGTGTGTGCGATATGGCGGAAGCTTTTTGACATTTTGTAAAGCTTTTTGGTGGAGGCGAAAATTCTCCGCTGATTTGCAAACATTACGCGGAATGTTGTTGGCTCGAGCGATTAACAATTTCAACGCGTTGGAACTTTAAATATGGAATTTCGGCTTAGGCTTTAAAAACATTTGCGCTTATTCTACACGAAACAAAAGCTATTAGAACTTCTGTCTAATGCACTTTCCGCTTTAAAGGGAAAATTAGAAAGCATCTAACGAAGAAAGTAAATGAAACTGCAAAATGTTTTAATAAAGTTTAGTTCACTCATTCGATGCGGAAACATACCTTGAATAAATTGAGTATAAAGTTAGAACCCTCTATCATCAATTGAAATCCAATGCGTCTCATGTGAGAATGCAAATTTCAATTTTTGGAAGTAAATGTACATTTATAAAAGCATTTACGGTTAAATGTTTCTGGCGAACTAAGCTAATTTTCTTATTTCATTATATATAAGATATTAATTTGAGAAACAGCCAGTTAAAGTGCGGTCGACAAAAGGTGAGATTTCAATATTTTTATAATAATTGGAAAATGGTCATTGGTGGATTTTTTCACGCCATTACCTCCGATATTAATTAATAAATAGAGAAAAATAGTAAGAAAATTCCACGGCCTGGATTCGAACAAGGGACCTCTGGGAAAATTCCACCACTGGTTCATTTCACAGAGGTCCCTGGTTCGAATCCAGGCGTGGAATTTTCTTTACTATTTTTCTCTACTTATTAATTAAATATTTTTTTCTTGGATCATTTCACAACTCCTCATTTCGTAGGTCTTAAATTGAATTGTTTTGAGTTTTTAGAATACTCGACGGGAATGAAGAAGGCAACTTCATTCATTGTCATTGTTTTAGCATAACCGAAATGAATAAATACGGGATGGGGGGGGGGGGTTCTAGAAATTAAGGCGTCGACTACTAAGGTCATTTTGCGCCTTTTACACAAGTTATATCTGTAAACAGCCCGGGACAAACACAAACATCCATGCCCACGGAAATACGGGATGGCTAACAATTCTTTCTAACATTGCAAAATCTATATATATAAAGAAGGATGTTTGTGTGTGGTTGGGTGGGTGGGTCTGTTTGTCTGTATGTTTTTTATACAAATCTACAGTTTTATTCCGATCTTGATGAAATTTCGCATACATGACCTTCAAAGCATGAGGAAGGTCACTATCTACCTCAGATTTCGGAAAAATAATAAATATCGATAAAAAATCGATATTCATGGTTATGGCAAGGCATATTAATGAGAAATATCTCATGACCAACAATGCAAGGCAAAGTTTGTACAACAATAGGTATCAACAATGGTATCAGCACGCAATTCACAAACACACTGCATGAACCAACAATATATAACTCATGACCAACAATGCAAGGCAAAGTTTGTGCAACAATAGGCCCATTGTGTTCGCATCAACAATGGTATCAACGCGCAATTCACCAATAACAATGAGCACAGAATGATGATGTAATGTTAAAGCAATCTTTCCAAGAATTATAACAATGAACATTAAATGATGATTGAACATTTGTAACAATGCATAGAATTCCTGTTATTCAGGCTTTTCTTAGAAAAGAGAGTTCTTAGTACTTAACAATTTTTTGAAAATCTTTAAAAATGATCAGTAACTGGAGAGAGATAATGGAGAGTTAGCAGACTATTGAGAAAGAGTGGAAAGACGACAGAGGAAGCACTCCTTTAGCTCCGTGATGTATTGAGCAAATGGGAAGCAAGTAAATAGAAGAATCGGCGACCGCTAGACTGCACAAAGTGATGAATGGCCAAGTTTTGCTTCAACACATCGAGAGAAGAGTGGAAATTGCAACAACACTAAGTATACATCTGAGGTAAGATTACGTGAGTAAGAAATTATTTAGACTAGCAGTGGCATCCTTGGAGAGGTCCAGCCATTGTGAGCCTTTAAAAAGATTTTTTTCGAATTTTCATTAAGAATGTTTACTGTATTAATTCTAAGCATTTTCATGTGTTTATTTTTAAGATTTTGCAAAATTTAATTTAATTTTTTGAGATTGTTCTGTTTACATCCAAGTGTAATTATCCCGGGCAACGCCGGGTACCTTTGCTAGTTGTTTATAAAGATACTACAGTGTGTCTCATTGAAAAGCCCTAAATGGTCATATAAAAACGGGAAGTGAATTTATCCCAAGTGTCATATGAAAATTTCGTTCCTAAGTTTAAAGTTTCTGCTTAAATATTTCCATCGTCGTATATAGCGTTTCCGGGCGTTGCTGACAGCGATAGGAAAAAAATAACGTTTCCACAGGAAAAAGCGCAAATATCAAATAAAATTATCAAATTATGTCTTAAACGAAGGGTACATGCAAGGTGTTAAAATACGCATCTTGAGGGAAAGAAGTATGCTCTAAAATTAGAGTAAGGCCTTCTCAATAAGGTGATTCCTCTCTGGTGTGCATCTTGTTCAGCTGGGAATAAATTCAAGATGCATTTTAGGACTGTCCTGCTAGGCAAGTTACGAAAGTCATTTTTAAAGTAAGAACCGCTTTGTAATAAAACTAAACTACTATAATATTTAAAAAAAAATTTCTTTACCAGATTCTATGTACCTTAAACTATTTTTCCACATAGTTTCCAAGTTTATTTAAGCATTTGTCATAGCGCTCAATGTACTTCCGCATGATCACTTCATAAAAGCTGCTGCCGGTGAAGAAAGTCACGCAGTTCACTTGTTCATCATCGCCGTCTCAGGACGCCTAAACCAAGTATCCTTCTATGTTAATAGACCAGGATTATTTTTTGGTCAGTGCTCAGAAATTTGGGGAGCTGATCACTGATTAATACCTATTGCACTAGAAAGAGTGCCATTAAACATTTTTTTATCTTGAATCAAAACAATATTAATAGATGGCTGAAATTTAAGCTATGGTCTCTTAAACCATTATATAGTGTCTCTACTTCTAAAAACAACATTAGTTAAAAAAATAATATTAATATGTCAAATTAAAGTCACAATAGTACACTACATGATCAAAGGAGTTGGGACACCTGTTGCTCTACCGTAAGGCCGCAAAAATCTTCAATCAGTAGTGTGTAGGACCACCCCGAGCTGCTATCACTGCCTCCACCCTACATGGCATACTGTCCACAAGTTTACGGTTTGTGTCCACAGGTATTAACCTCCATTCCTCGAGGAGTGTCGTGGTCAGTTCCTGGACAGATGTAGGGCGAACCATCCTGGATCTCACACGTCGTTCCAATTCTTCCCAAAGATGTTCGATGGGGTTGAGATCAGGACTCTGGGCGGGCCAATCCAGTTCTTCAACCCGCATCCGTCAAACCAGTCAGATATGGATCTTGCTTTGTGGCAAGGCGCATTGTCGTGCTGGAAGAGGAATGGCCCGTCACCGAATTGTTCCCACAGCGCTGAAGTGCCCCGTTATTCAGAATGGTCCTGTAGCCATCAGCATTGAGTTTTCCGTCCACCTTGATGAGCGGGCCCAGTCCAGTCCAGGAGAAACACCCCAGGTGTTCACAGGGGTGTCCCAACTCCTTTGATCATGTAGTGTGTATACCTCAAATAGCCCCTATATCATGATTGTTAATATATTTATTATTCACTATGCTAATCATAATTATCATAATCATAATCTATCCATCCATAACTAATATCACCCCTAAAAAGCAGGAAAATATTCAAACTTTCAATATAAATTTTAAATGATAACTCAGTTATTTTCAGTCTTTGACCCAACATCATCTTTATTTATCATAAAATTAAACTAAATTGTTCCTCTCCATCTTCATCATCACATATTGAAACACCCCATCACGAATTACTATTATATTCTACAACTTATTTAACACCCTAAGACTAGAAATAAAAACACACATAAAATCTAAGATTCCTAGAGTAATGTTCGTCTCAATTATGATATTTATTATAGTTAATAATCTAATAGAATTAGTCTTGTATACATTTACCAGCAGAGCGCACATTCCATTATGAATAGCACTAACAATAGCACTTCCATTATGAATTTCATTCATATTATTCGGATAAATTAATAAGTGCAATCATATATTTGCGCACCTAGTTACCACAAGGCACACCTTCCTACTTAATACCCTTTATAGTATTAATCGAAACTATTGGAAACATCATCCGCCCAATAACATTATCAATCCGACTAGCAGCTAACATAATTGCAAGCCACCTCCTATTAACTTTGTTGGTAAATCAAGGACCTAATTCATAAAAAATAGTCATAATCTTATTATTTCATCCCAAATTTTACTACTATTACTAGAAATAGCAGTGGCTATTATTCAAAATTTTATCCGTACTCTACTTAAGATAAGTAACTTATGATAAATCACCCCTTCCACATCGCAGATCAAAGACCCTGACCAGTCGCAAGAGAATAGGAGCACTTATCTCAATCTACGGCATAATATATATGTTTCATAAGGCTTCACCTACAATTTTATTTCTCGGAAATTTAATCCTAATTATTACGATAATTCGATGATGGCGAGATATTTCACGAGAAGGTACATTTAAAGGCCACCATACAAATCTACTTAACAGGGTTACGTTGAGATAAAGTATTATTCATTACATCAGAAGTATTATTTTTCGTCTCTTTCTTCTGAGCTTTCTTCTACAGAAGCCTCTCACCTACATTAGAAATCGGATCAACATGACCCCCAACAGGCGCAACACCATTCAACCCTTTTCAAACCCCACTACTAAATACAGCCATTTTATTATCCTCAGGAATCTCAGTAACTTGAGCACATCACAGCCCAATAGAAGCCCAAGCAAAACAAGCACTACTAATCACAATTTTATTGGGCATCTACTTCACAGCCCTACAAGCATTTGAATATAAGGAAGCATCATTCACCATTTCAGACTCAGCATTCGGATCTACATTCTTTATAGCAGACGTGGGCAGATGAGGCTCTTCGTTGAGTGGTGTGGCTCCCATTGAAAATTTAAACTTGTTTTTTCAGAAACTTTTTCACTGAATTATATTGACTAAGTAATATTTTTCTATTTGAGATGGTGTATTTAATACTATGTAACTAGAGTGTGGCTCTTTATAATACATTAAAAACCGGAAAGTGGCTCTCATTGACCTCAAGCGTGCCCACTTCTGCTTTATAGCAACAGGATTTCACGGTATGCATGTAATCATTGGCACATTATTAGGCGCATTCTCCATCGCGCACGAAACGCACAATCGTGAGAGTGAGTCACGTGATCAGTGCGAATCGTGCAGTTTGAATCGTGCGAATCATGCAGCCGTTAGGAGAACAGAGCGTTAACGTTATTGAAGCATTGGCGGACGTCGTGAATGAAGCATTGGCGGACGTCGTGAATGAAGCATTGGCGGACGTCGTGAATGAAGCACTGGCGGGCGCCGAAAGAAAAATGCTGATTACAACCATTACCACTATGCAAACAAATGTAAATAAATATATTGTGGTAAATGCTAACGATAGCAGCAGTGACGATGATTTCCTGGACAGCATGATGGAGGAAATGGTGTCAAAATCAAAACAAAGGAGGCGAGAAAATCCAACACAGAATTACTGGGAACATATTATTCCGTTATTCCCTGATGATACATTCAGGTAATCTGTGGTATCACCCTCATAGCATATTGAATTTTATTTTATCCTTAAAGAACAGGTCTTTATGAAAGTTATTGAATTTTTGGTGTTACTCTTTACAGATGACATTTCAGATTGAGCCGTGCGACGGTAGAAAAGATAGTTAACATCATCTCACCCAGCATAACCAATGCTAGTTGTGGCCAGTCATCAATTCCTGCAGAAAAGCAGTTTTTGATGGTTACCTCTCTACTTAGCACCGCTGAAACATACAGGTATGTATAATTTATCCTTTTAATTTTTTTTGACACAACCGGCCCTCCGTATTAGACTAGGTTATTAAGAAACGGGAGGGGAGCTTTATTCAGCGATCATTTTTTGCCCCTTTGATTTTCAGAGCCCCTAAACCGATGCATCTTCATCTCTCCATCCCATTGTTATGGTGGTTAGAATATCTATTCTAGCCACTACACCATTTTTGAAGCACGTGATTGAGCATCCGGGAGGGAAGCTGAGGGGGCGGGGAGGGGGTAAGACAGTCGGAGGAAGATGTGAAAGCGGGAACAAGGAAAAATGCGTTCTCCAAAATGGAGATGCGGACGCGTCCAAGCAAAAAGTGTGATGTGCTCGGTAATAAGACTTTCATCAATTAAAGACACTTGCAAAGACATCTGCAATGTGTTGTAAGCAATTTGACACATTTGTCATGCGATGCCAAATCATTAATTAGATAGGGAAGGCACATCAAGAATCTTTGAAGAGACACATCAACACGGAACGAAAAGAAGAGATACTAACGAACATTCTGTCCTGGAGATATGAGTAAATGAACATTAAATAAATAATGCAGTATTAATTCAAAATACACCACTCAAAGGACGTCTTCAGCAGGTGGGAACACTGATCGAGCAACTCGTGAGCTAAACTTGAAGGCTGAAAAAGAGGAGCATCTTGCACAACGAAGGAATCACCGGCCAGGGTGTGAGTGGGCCCAGTCGGTCAAACAGACGCTCATGGCAGAGTAGATGCACCGTATTGTCAGTAAAAGTGTCCTCCGTCATTGAGAGAATGATCAACTAAGTGTTTGGGTTTAGTGTGTGTGTATGCATCGTGGACGCTAGTCAAATGTAGAAGCTTCAGTGAATGTCGATATAACGCAGGTGCCTCTAAAACAGTGAGTATAAATATTTAAAATTTTAAATAAAACGAGTTTTTAAGAATATTTAAAAGGTTAAACAAAACTACTATTTTTCTCTGAATCAATATTTGATGAGGTTATGCTCAATCAAGTTGCATTAATCTAAGGGTGAACTCTGTCATCAGTGGGCACTGGGAAATATTTATAAACTTTTAGAGGGAGGAAGAGCGAAAGGAAGAAAAATTATTTAGAGCCCGGATTATTGCGGACACACAACCATAGTTAAACTCGAATTTGAATAGTATTGACTTGGTATAGAACATTTTAGGTAAAGTTTTCGATGTTAAACCATCTTTAGTTAAACTAATGAATATTTTTTGTAATAATAACAATAGTGAGGGCCGATTGTATCCATTATTGTGTGATTTGTAAATGAAACTGAATCGATAACTGGAACAATTATCACATGTTAAAATTTATTGCAGGTCTATAGCCAGACAATTTGACGTGGGAGAGTCAACATTATGGAGATGCTTTGAAAGGGTCACGTGTGCCCTGCAAGATGTAGCACCCCAGTTTATCCATTGGCCAAATGCAGAAGAAGCTACAGTCATCATTGATGGATTTCATCAGCTGAGAGGCTTCCCGGGAGTGATAGGATGCATCGATGGCTCACACATCCCCATCAAAGCTCCAGAGAAAAATCATGAAAATTGCATAAACAGAAAACATTTCCATTCTGTTGTTCTACAAGGTGTCTGCGACCACACCAAAAAATTTCTGGACTGTTATGTGGGTTGTCCTGGCTCTGTACACGATTCCAGAGTTCTTGATAAAGTCCGGGCTGCTGAACAAATTGAAGGATCTACCTGACCACTGTCATTTGCTTGGGGATTCCGCATATCCCACCACCAAAAAAATTATAACACCCTTTAAGGATAATGGACATTTATCTCAACGTCAAAGAGAGTTTAATGCGATTCTCAGCTCTACAAGGGTTAAAATTGAGAATGCCTATTCTTTACTTAAGGTACGTTTCAGGAGACTGAAATATTTGGACATGGGAAGGATCGATCTGATAAATGTAGCAATAATTGCTGCGTGCGTTTTGCATAATGCATGCTTAATGTATGACGATGGTATCATACATGACGGCGTTGATGATGATAATGATGACGATGATGATGATAGCTTGCCTGAAAACTGGCAAAGCATGGAGGAAACAGGGAAAAGAGAATATCTTTTGGATTTAATTATTCCAAAATAACATTAATTCTGTAAATGTGTACTTTAGTATATGATGGCTCATACTAATTCAGGATTCGATGATACTTACAAATCTAAGAAAATATAAAGATAAAACTTAATAAAACCTTAATGCAATAGCACCATATATTTTAAATATAATTTCTTATGCAAATGCAGATTCATCCAACGCTAAAACATTAGTTATCCGAACCGCTACACTGTAAGCTGTTATCTTAAGCTCAAGCGGGCTTAAGACGTCAGCTTACAATGTAGCAGTCCGGATAACCAACATTTTTAGCGATAGATAAATTGGCATTTACATAAGAATTTATATTTAAAATACATGCTGCTATTGCATTGAGGTTTTATTAAGTTATCTTTATACTTTCTTAGTTTTGTAAGTATTAACGAATTCTGAATTAGTATGGGTTTTGGTATACTAAAATACACAATTAGGATATTTAAAATTTCTTTCATTATTATTCTTATGCATACTAAAAAATAAATTTCACACATCTTTAAAAATAAGAATTTATTAAGCATATTAATAACAATCTATATAATCAAAAGCAAAATAAGAATTTCATAATGAAAATTTAAATAATTAAAGGGTATTTGAGATTTAAAAAAATATAATTACAAAAATTAATGATGATCTATTAATTTATCAATTGTAAACATGTGTTAAATTTAAAAACAGAGCATGAACAGAGGCCTTGAGTAACAACATGACTTTAGGAAATAACAAGCCGGTTTTGGATTTTATTCCTTCCTTTGTCAGAGTTTTACAAGAGAAGAAAGAGAATAACATTAATTCTCGGTCAAGGCATTATCCTATTCATTGGATTCATCAAAATTGACATATCTGCTTCGGTTCAAAAAATAAAAGGGGGGGGGTACAGACTTATGGACCACCCTGTATATCAGGGCTGTCCAAGATTTCTGTCCGCGAGCAGCGTCCGTGCACGCGGGTAATTCCCCCCCCCCCCCCCATGCTTTTTATGTTGCACGCGGGCGACGTGCACGATTTGGACGGCCATGGTATATACACTACTGTTTATAAAAATCGCAACACCCTGATGGAATAGCCCAATCTGCATTAAATTTGGAGCATTTGCATATCATGGGTCAGAAAAGAAACCATTAGATTTTCAGGTCAATACAATGCGTTTTATTGTCACATTAGTATCGGGTGAAACCACCGTGGGATGCAATTACAGCCTCTAAACGTCGTGGCATTGAGTCAAACAAGCTCTGAATAAGGGCCTGGGGAATGTCCTGCCATGCTCTGTCTACACGGGTATACAGTTCATCCACAGTTGCTGCTGCAGGAGCCAATCGATGAGCAACCCTGTCCCACACATGTTCGATTGGCCACATGTCTGGTGAACGAGCAGGCCAGGGGAACAAGGGCGTCTGATGTGCTTGGAAAAAGGCGAGGACATTTCTGGCCACATGCGGTCGGGCATTGTCCTGTTGGAATACAGCGCCTGGAAGGTTCTGCAGGAAGGGGATGACCTCGGGTTGCACAACTTCCCTGATGTACCGGTCACTGTTCAGATTGCCATGGATTATGATCAGACGGGAACGGCCATGGTAACTGATTGCACCCCACACCATCACCCCTGGCGTTTGTCCTGAATGACGCTGCAGGATACATTCTGGAAGGTCGCGCTCGCCACGATGTCTTCTGACTCGTATCCTGCCGTCATGGTGCTGCAAGTTAAACCTTGACTCATCCGAAAACACAACTTGTTGCCATTCAGCTTGCCACTGTTGGTGTTGCTGGGCCCATTGCAACCTGAGGCGCCGGTGGTTTTGAGTCAAAGGAATCCGCAACAATGGTACTCGTGCCATCAATCCTCTGGAAATCAAACGGCGTCGTACAGTGCTAGCAGACATTGTCCTGCCTACTGTAGCACCCCACTGTTGTGCTAACACTGTGGAAGTGGCTGTACGATCTGCTACACACATGCGATAGAAGTGTCTGTCATCTCGCGGTGTCGTCGTGCTGGGTCTTCCTGAGCCTGGTCTTCGGTGTGCCCTGTTCTCTTCGCTCCACTGCCTTCATGCACGCATAATTGTCGTTGCATTACGTCCTACACGAGCAGCAATGTCACGATACGACCATCCCGCTTCACGCAGACCAATTATGCGTCCTCTTTCAAAGTCTGTCAGCTGTTGATATGGTACCCTTCGTCGTCGTCGAGGCATGGTGTTCTTTCAAGCAATTACTCTGAAAATCTAATCATTTATACTCTGACCCATTGTATGCAAATATTGCAATTGCATATGGATTAGACCATTCCATCAGGGTGTTGCGATTTTTATAAACAGTAGTGTATAATCAGTTCTGTAGTACAGAGGTTGAGTCAAAAGTAGTGGCCGACTCGGAAGGTGGGGGGGGGGGGGATTAGTGTTTGACGAATTCTGGGCGAAGACCATTTACCACATGGGTATATCGCAGTTTATTAAAAGAAAAGAGTGGGAAGAAACGTCAGTACGAATTTGAATGCCATAGACATTGTGCCATCTGCGTCAGCCAGTGTAAAAATATTGGCAGAAAAAAAAAAAGAGAACCAGTGCGCGAGCAGCAGCCGCCTAAATTTGCAGGGTGGAAGGTCAGGGTGTAACCAATGAATGGACAGCACGACGGTGGTTCTCCCGCTTTTCGTCTGGAGACATGGGCCTGAAAAATGCGCCAAGGAGCTGAAGACCCAAAGAAGTGGATAACGCACACTTACGGCAACAAGTGGAAGCCAACCCAGGCAGTACCACCCGTGGACTAGCGGCGGACAAGGGGACATCACAATCGGGTGAGGTTCGAGATCTGCACGCCATGGGAAAGGTCAAGAGGAGCTGCCGAGTTGTGCCCCAGGAACTTCTGGAAAAAATCGAGGTTCTGCCACTACACTTGGCACCTTCCGACTACCATCTCTTCCGGTCCATAACGCACTTCCTGCGTGGACGGCGCTTCGCCAATGTTAGTGACGTTGAAGACGCCGTGCATGACTTCTTCGCCCAGAAACCGGAGGAGTGGTTTCGCGAGGGCATCCGCCATCTGGCTGATCGTTGGATGAAGACCATCGAGCATGATGGACTCTACTTTGAAGATTAGCAATGAGTGTTTCCTGTCTGGTGCCCATTTAAAAGTTTGCGCGGTGATCGGCCACTACTTTTGACACTCAACCTCCGTATATCACACAAGAAGAAATGAACAAAAGAACTAAACATCAATGATATTCAATAATACAAAAGACATAAAACTCACTAGATATATAAAACAACAAAGTCCAATCCAAATAATATCCTGCCCCTACACTTAATCTATACAAGCCGGAAATAAAACAAATAACAGATAAAACCATTAAATAATAACTATAAATGATACAATATCCTTCTTGATAAATCATTCTTTAACTCCACAAATTAATATTTTTTAAACTAATTCAATAAAAATAATCAAAAGAACATATCAAATATCAACACAAAAAATTTAAAGGAACTCAATGATAATATATTAATAAATACTCACGAGAATCACAATTAATTATAGGAATTCTAAAAAACCTACCATGCTGAATTAGAGAATATATATAAATCGTATAACAACCACTAAAAAAAACCTAAAAAAAGGAAAATAGCAACATAGTCCAATCAACCCACAACTCTAATCATTAGTCTTATTTCACCCAATAAATTTATACTAGGAGGGGCAACCATATTACGAACTCTTAGTATAAACCACCATAAACACATCCCAGGAAATATAACTAATAACCCCCTGTTAATTGATATTCTACGACTCCCCAAACGACTCCCTAAACTTATATGAGCCACAAAAGAATATGCAAATACAGATTTTAAGTCAGACTGGCGCATAGAAATTAAACTAACTAAAGAAAATTTCAATAAACTACAATAAAAACCCAATAAAAACTACTTATTCGTGTAACCCTTAAAATATATAAAACTCGTAATATTCCATAACCCCCTAACTTCAATAAAACACCAGCTACGGAGGGTTGAATCAGATAAAATGAGACGACTTTAAACGCCGCGTATGAAGTTGACGGAATGTGATTTGCATGACTCGTCCACTATTCATGGGGATTAGCTTTGTATACACTTGTTGCTGTTATTTGGGACATTTCGTGCTGAAACATGGCTTCCAAAATCACAGCTTTTTGGGAAAGGTATATGTTTGGCCTTTCCGACGCTGACTTCAGTCTTTCGTGCATTGTGGATTTATGCAAACGAAATGGTATTGTGGTATCCAAAGCTACTGTGGGTCGAATAATCAAAAAGAAAAAATTGCGACCATCTAATGAACGTGGACGAGCAGAGAAGCCGACCAGAAACAAGCCCCAGCCAACATGCCCAGCTCAGGTGGTGCGAGAAATCCGGTCTGAAGTGATGAAAGAAAATCCCCCCACGCAGAGAAGTCTAGCCCAAAGGAAAGGTATTTCACAAGCAACAGTCTCCAAAATAATTCATGACAATCTTGGGCTGGAGCGACGTCATAAAGCGCGCGGTCACAGACTGTCGGCCAGGCATGTGCAGGAACGATTCACCAACGCCAGAAAACTGTATGAAAACCATCTTGCAGGTGACCAATGGAAGTGGGTTGTCTCCTTGGATGAAGCTTGGGTGTACCTCGATGACACCTACAAACCCAGGGCAATTTACTATCGCGAAAGAGGGGGCAAGGCCAGGTCCGATTTTGTCCGAAGGTGCAAGGAAAAGTTTTCAAAGGGCTTCATGGTGGTTGCCGGATATTGCTCACGTGGACTCTCACGATTCGTCGAGTTCCTGGAAACTGTACAATTAGTACAGCTTACTTCCAGAGTAATGTAATGGACCACATATATCGGCAGGATATCCCACGTCTGTACCCTGGTGAGCAATCAAAAGTTTGATCCACATGGACAAGGCATCAAGCCACACTGCCAAGTCATCTGTGGCTTACTACAGGAAGATGGAACAGGAGACGGGCATACGAGTTATTCCCTTCTCTCATGTGCCTGTAAAATCTCCTGACGAATCACCTATGGATTTCTGTGGTTTTGGTCTCCTGAAACGACGGCTCGGAAGTCGCCTACCAAAAACCGTTGATGGGCCATGGAAAGTGTGTCAGCAGGTGTGGAACGGACTTCCCATGGAGTCCCTCAAACTCAGTCTACTTCAGTGGAAATTACGGTGCCGGGCGATAGTCCAACAACGTGGTTCTCACATCGAACACAACCGATGGTGGCGCCATGGTATTACACCATCGTAACAGAACTACAAAGTCGTCTCATTTTATCTGAATCAACCCTCCGTAAAATTATCGAACCCGAAAAAGAAGCCGCAACATGTGCCCTTGGTAGCCACAAATGGACAGTAAATATTGGTATCTTAAATCAAAAACCCAAAAATCAAGCCCAATAATAAGATTAAATTATCAAAATTAAACATATAGAAGACACTATAAAACACATCTTCTCTCTCAACTGAACATGCACATATAAGAAATTAGTAAATGTAAAGAGCCAAATAAAGTGTAAAACAAATGATATAAACCAGCCTGAAGCCGCTCAGGCTGATATCCCCAGCCTATAACCAACAAGAAAATAGGAAGCAAAGAACCCTCAAAGAAAATAAAAATTAAGCATAAAAATTATAGTCAAGAATCATAAAAATTAAATATAAAAAAAAGGATAGTAATACAACTATATTAAGAAAAAACATTTTTTTTTCATCCGCTCAAAGCCTTATGCTGGGTGCCCACTTAGCGCGACGATCGCGCGATTCTATCACTTTGTGAAGCACGCATGCGCAGAGTGACGAGTGACGTCACGAGGGCGATTCTGTGGCGCATCTGAGGCGATTGAAAAACTCTGCATGCCAGAGCTTTTTGATCGCGCGACTCTATCGCACCCAATCAGAAAACAGTTTCGAATCACGTGGCACATGCAATCATGGCAGCACCTATTTCGAGATGGGAATCAAAATGATCGCGTAGATAGCGCATGCGCATTCAGTCACGCGGCCGTCGCACCAAGTGGGCACCGAGAAGCGAATTGATCGCCTGGCGTTTGTTGCGCATGCGCATATGACTCAAAGCGATAGAATCGCGCGATCGTCGCGCTAAGTGGGCACCCAGCATTATAACTATCTAAGAGCATTAAGGCCGTAATTCAAACTCTAAGAACGATTAGTCTCCATCTTAAACTATCAAAAGCAAAACAAAAATTTCTTCCTCAAACAAAAAGTTCAGAATAACTATTACAATCATAATAAAAACGAGCATTATTAAAAGAGAAAAAACTACAAATCAATCCACAAAAAATCTAATTAATATTAAACCCAATATAAACATTGTTAACACCATAAAGAAGAAAAATTTCTAAAGAAATCACTACCATAAGAACGAACAAATACAGGGTGACACAAAAAAACGGGAATTTTTGAAATGCGTAGTGGCAGCTTCGAGCAAGTGGCAGCACTGTGGGACAGTGACCTTGAGCAAATAAACACTTTGCCATTTTAGTAACCATGGGTCAGTGGAACGGGCAACAGCGTGCGTTAACCATAAAAATGTTTTTAACCGTGTGATCTCAAGATTCGGTAACGTTCCCTGGCCCCCTAGATCGCCAGATTTGTCCGTTTGTGATTTTTTCTTGTGGGGCTATCTCAAGAGTAAAGTGTACGCGACTCGACCAAGAACTCTGGATCAGTTAAAACAGAATTCAGGATGAAATTCACAGTATTCCAGCTGAGATGTTGCAGGGGTCATGAGGAATCTCAATAGCAGATTTCAAAAATGCATTCGCACAGAGGACGCCATAAAGAATGATAAATTCCATTAATGTTTCGTAAATGGCAAGTATACAGGTTTCAATTCTATGAATAAAATGTTTTTCTTCCATCACTCTTGATTTTATTGGATTGTTAAAAAGTTCCCGTTTTTTTGGGTCACCCTGTATTACCAACAAACCCAAGCCAACTCTCCCCTCACACACTGAGAAACCTAAAAAATTTATTAAAACTATACCCTCCTCCAACCCTCCCAAAAAAGTTATATAAAGTAAAGAGTACAAGCCTAACATCATAATCTCTAAACTTAACAATATAATGAACATATGCTTATATTTAGATATAAAAGTTCAACCTCCTAAAACGATAAATATAATCCCGACAAAATAAAAATCCATAAATTACTAATTCTTTAACTAAAACATAAGTTTTGTAAACTTTAGATTTATTTATTAATCAAAAAAACTATAACTTTAACTTCCAATGTTAATATTTTACTTAAACTACTTCTTGAGATCTTCACCACATTAATGATTCTCGTAGCCTTCACTGTCGCAGCCATAGTTACATTAGAAAACCCAGTATCAATAATCATAATAATTATCATCCAAACCGTGTGAATAGCATCATCAACCAATTATCTGAAAGAACAATTTTGATTTGGGTATATCCTAATTTTAGTTTTCCTAGGAGGGATATTAATCCTATTTTCATATACACTATATGATCAAAAATATCCGGACACCCCTCACAGATCATC
>JAHWFO010046875.1:1605271-1619250 GCA_023313115.1 Rhysida immarginata | reverse complement strand
GGCAGGCATCCTGATGGGTTCCCGTATACCGCTGCAAATCTTTGACAGAGGTGTCATAACTGTCTATCTGTATCATGATAGTATCCTGTGACATGTTCGTCTCTTCAAGAGTGCGATATGTCCAAACTTCCTTTACATGGACGGTAATGCCCGTCCGCATCGGGCTGACATGGTGAATGACTACCTGGAACATGAGGATATCTGCGCATGTATTGGATAGCTCTTGGAAGATGTGTTGCGGCGCGAATGCCACCTCCTCAACACTATAGGACCATCGAACGTCATTGTTTCAGGAATGCGATGCCATCCCCCTAACATTGTTGGATACTCTAGTTTTGAGGATGCCATCACGCTGTGGTGTGTGTTTCTGTGCGAGGGGAACCACACAGCGTACTAAACGTCGCCTACAAAAACTACAGGGGGGTGCAAGATTTTTTTGTGTCAGAGATGTACATGCACTTTTTATGTTGTTCCGTTCGCAGTGGCTACCATCTTTGTGTTTAACGGTTGAATTGTGTTTATATGATCTAGAGAACAACCTTACCATCTTTGGTGCTGATTGGTTTTTCGTAAGGGTTCCATTCTGCAAATTCCTTTATTTATAGACACCAGTGTATAAAAGTAATTAGTACGTTCGAAGTCTGTCGAATTTGATTCAGTTTTCAAAAAACTGATATTTAAAAACTTTGGTAATAAAGTTCAAATGGATTATGTGACAGCGACTAATATGGACTTTCGGTACTTGGTTTTGTTGTTCCTCAATGGTTATTTATGATATGTTGTTTTATGATATTTGTATATGCCCCTTATACAATAAACAATGAGGCATCAAATCTTCCCAAAGTGTTTAAATGTGGTTATCGTAGCAATTTTTGGCGTGGCCGAACAATTGGTTTTGCAGCTTCGCATACATATCATGTACGAGGCCTGTCCGAAAAGTATCCGGATTGAGGCTACAAAAAAATATAACACGCTGCACCTTTTTCCTATCCGGATCGTGTGACGACATTTCTGCTGATGACGTGATGAACTTTGCAGCTGTTCAGAGTGCCGCGTGCAATTGTTTTAACACGCTCAAGCAGAACGTTTTTCTTTTCTCGTCGCGTGGTGAATATGACAGCGCATATCGTGCATAAAATCTTGACAAAACACCACATTGCTCAGGTCAGGCAGCCTCCCTACTCGCCTGACCTAGCTCCGTGCGACTTCGTCGCATTTCCGATGATCAAGAAAGCGCTTACAGGACGGAGATTTGAGGATGTGGACGTAACAACACAAAATGCGACGGCGGAGCCCCTGGCCATCCCAAAGGAGGCATTCCGTACTTGTTTCGACCAATGGCAGCAACGCTGCGCTAAATGCTTATTTTGAGGTGACTAAACATTTATGTGAGTTCGACTGTATTTTTTTGTAGCCTCAATCCGGATACTTTCTAGACAGCTTTCGCATATACCTTAAGTATACTGTGAGTGACGGAACACAGCGATCAAACTATGGCCACTCATATGCTGTTGAAGATCGGGAGGTCACCGATTTGTCTGTCCATGCTCATAAAGGCCGACCAAATGCGTGAGATCAATTCCAAATAAAAGATAGACTAGGAAACGGAATCTCTGTTGAATGGCGCTGAGTCGCTTGGTCAGATGATTCCGGTATTTAGTTATAAGGAGATGACAGTAGAATACTGCTATACATTCGTTCTGCTAGTTCGCCAATAGTCAAGGATGGTTGGCCCTGTGATGATCTTGAAGCGGTTACAATGTCTACAAAATCGTCCTAACAATGGGTCAATCATGTCTGACTGGATAGTGTTTCCAGAGCAACACTTCGACATCTGGTGGGGTCAATGCAATGATGCATTATAGGAAAAGCGTCGCGCTCTTAGTGGGATATTTTCAATGTTTTCTGCACTGAGTGCATAGGTGAATCAAATAATTTGCATAAACGCATAAACAAATTAGAAACAACTATTTATGTAATATTGTTCAGGCCGGACACAATTGACCCATTAGACAGATAGTTTTTCTTTTACACAGGATATCATTTCGTCTTTTCGACTATGGTTATGAACTATTTAGGAAAATTTTTCTATCCGCGTTTTAATATACCGGAACATTCATGTACAAACTTGGATGATTCTAAGCAAAAAAGTTCATATGAACGTGGGTCCAAATTTGAACGATAACTGTGATATGAACATTAATAAAAATGCAGCCACCAAGATAAACAAGTTAATAACTCAGTTTCTCTAACACCTAGGATAATAAAATTTAAGGGAATAATAGGGTGCATAAAACTATCTATACCGTTAAAATTTGATAAATTCCAACGAGTAGTTTCCGAGTTACGCATTCAACGTCGTAACTCATGCTCACATACGAGTACTAACCAGCACGTGTTAAGATGTTGACTGCGGAAACTAGTCGCTGGAATTCCTAGCAGACAAAAGCAATAGTTGAGCCTATTCCAGCTTGCTGAACCTGCTGACAATCGTGGCGCATCGAGCGCAATAATGAAAACATCATGGGTACTTCTAGACGAACCATCAACACTGAACAGCTAAAGGGAAGTATATCGTTTCTAAGCAGAAACAATTGGCAGAAGGGAAAGTGCGCCCTTCTATAGATGGGACAACTGCACATCGTTTAAACGACCAGAATATGCAGGGTGTCCATAACACTAGTCAACAGTCAATTTGCTTCCTAAATAATGTTAACTTTTCTAAACTAACTCCAGAATGCTTATTACAAAAAAGTAAATAAAAATTATCGATTGGTACTAAATTTTTATTTACATTCCGAATATTTTATTTACATTTAGAATATTAACATTATATATATGTGGACATTACATACTTTAAAACAGAAATTATACAATATAACAAAGTTTCAGATTGCATCATAATTTTTTTCTTAAGCGACTGCATCAATCATTCTTCTCCGTTCTGGATTCTCCATCAGCAATTCGCGTCAAGGAAACCGCCAGTCTGTTGAAAGTAGCAAGATGCCACGCACGTGAGTTAATAGCACTGACTGCTTGTGTTATGTATGCGGAGACGTTTTCTGTTCGCAAAAACGAAGAATGACGAACCATGTTTGTCATGACGAACTGTATTTTAGTTGCAAGATAGGCGATCAGGATAAACCTCGCGCTACATAGTTTTGCTGCAATACTTGTGTGGTGAATTTGCGTCAGTGACTAAAATAGTAAGAGGGGTTCAATGCCCTTTGCGGTGCCCATTGTGTGGCTGAGCCAAGAGACCAATAACTGATTGCTACTATTGCATGACACCTAAACTGCAAGGAATGGTTGGTTGGTTGAATTTTAGGGCGTCGGCTGCTATGGCCATTTTGCGCCCGACAGAAAGTTTAAAAACCCACAGTTTATGGGCCTCAAAAGTTTAAAAAATCAGATGAAAAACATTCATAAAAACGTGAATGACAAAGATGGAAAAACAATAAAAAATATGACTATGAAGACTTTAAAATCACTAATAAATTTAAAAACAGACATTTTCCCCAGGGTTCTCCCGTAATAAGAAATATTAATGTAGGGCAGTGTAAATCAATAGTGTGTAAAGGTCACTAAATAAAATAATGCATATACTTAATTGTCAGATATATACAATGCAAAAGCAATAAAAGGATGACTATATGAATTTAAAAACATGAATAATTTTTAAAAAATAGAAACACTTTTTTAAAAATCATAGGGTTGTTCCCCAACAAAAAATCTAGTGAATGATTCAGCCCTAATGAGCGTCGTAAATTAGTGTGTAAAGGGCACTGTATAAGAATATGTTTAATAGTCAGCATTGCTCCACAGGAGCACAATGGAGCTGGGTCTTTTTTTAATAAATGGCCGTGAGTGAGACGGCTGTGACCAATCCTAAGCCGAGTAAGAACAACATCTTCTCACCTGTTTGTTAGACAAGGTAAGGACCACGGTGTGATGGCACGCTTGATTTCATATAATTTATTCGCTGGATTAAGAGGCCAAGACTCCTGCCAAGAAGATAAGAGTTTCTATTGAATGACTCCAAGGACTGCAAGGCACTCAGGGAATCGGAGAAAATCCAAAAGTTGGAATTTGGATAATTAAAAGAGAACTCTAACTCTGGCTATGACTGATAATTCTGCAGAGAAAATGGAAAATTCTTTTGGCAAATGATAAGAAAATACTAAGTTATCTATAAGGAACGCACAGCCAACTCCGTCCTCTGATTTGTATCCATCTGTGTATATGTGGAAGCCATCAGGGAGGGTTTCTAAAAAATTCCTAAAAAGTGCCTTAATTTCAGTTTCCATAAAATTAGATTTTTCCCAGCAAACAAGTTGTAATTTATATATGGCTGGGGGAGAATCCACTGAGGAAGATCTCTGACCTCTCGATTATGCATTGTTGGAAATGAGAGGTTCAGGCTCTCCAAAAGATTTTTGAGCAAATTGTTTATGCTTCTAAAGGTATGATGGGGAGGGATATTAGGTTTATTAAATAAACAGGCAAAAGCTGGGTGCAGACATGTACCATATATACGAAGAGCAAATTTAAGGAGGAGTTTGGCTCTTCTAAACCATAATGGGGGCTCAGAAGCCTCCACATAAAGGCTCTCTACCGGACTTGTACGGAAAGCTCCTGTTGCAATTCTTATGCCTAGGTTATGGATGGGATCTAACAGCTTCAAAGTACTCTTTGAAGCTGAGGAATAAACAATGCTTCCATAGTCTAATTTACATCTAACTAGGGAGCCATATAAAAATATGAGCATTTTCCTATCAGCGCCTCATTTGGTAGCGGAAATAGAGCGCAAAACATTCATGGCTTGTAAGCATCTCGCTTTTAGATTACGAAGATGTGGGAGCCATGATAGTTTCCTATCGAAGGTCAGACCCAAGAATTTATGGGAGTCCACCACTGAGATAGGGGATCCATATAGTGTAAGGCCCGGGTCTGGATGGAGACCTCTGAAAAAGCAAAAGTGGACGGCCCTTGTTTTTTGTGGTGAAAATTTAAAGCCTACTTCGTTGCTGCAGGTAACAAGTTTGTTAATGGCTAGTTGCAGTTGACGCTCAATAAAGAACATTCAGGACCCTCGACAGTAAATGGCGGTGTCGTCAACATACAAGCAATAGTTCACAGTGGAGGGAAGTTGTAAACATGCCTCATTAATAGCAATGAGAAAAAGGAAGGAACTCAGCACACTTCCCTGTGGGACACCATTATCCTGTGTAAAAGGGTCCGAGAGAGTTGACTCGACGCGGACTCGGAAGGTTCTATTCGCCATGAAATTACACAGGAAAGAGGGAAGATGTCCTGTAAGGCCGTATTTCCACAAAAGTATTGCTATTCCATGTCTCCAAGTTGTATCGTAGGCTTTTTCCAGATCGAAGAAAACCCCTACAACATGCTGTCTATGTCTCTGTGCGAAATGAATCTCATGCTCCAACCGAGTAAGGTGATCAACAGTTGAGCGAGGTTTGCGGAAACCGCACTGAAATCTAGACACCAGCTGGTTTTTTTCCAGAAACCACATAAGTCGGACAGAGACCATCCTTTCCAAGACTTTGCACATGCAGCTAGTTAGTGCTATTGGTCGACAGTTTGAAGGACAAGAGTGGTCTTTATTCGGTTTTGGAATAGCAATAGCAATTGCCTCTCTCCATATTGTTGGAATCTCTCCTAAAGACCAGATGTAATTATACAACGAGAGAAGGTGGGCATAAGCTTCCTGCGTCAGATGTTGCAGGAAAGAGTATAAGATTCCATCTGGACCTGGAGCAGAATCTCTGGAGCAACGAAGGGCATATTGTAGTTCCCGTAAAGTAAACGGGTGATTATATTTTTCGAGGTTTCGGGATTTAAAATTTATAGCATGCGATTCTTCGAAAAGTTTTCGTCTTTGAAAGGAGACACTACAATTTTTTATTCTTGAAACCTCAGCAAATGTTTTTCCAAGAATATTTGCTACCTCATTCGGGTCATAGTATACATGACCATTTTGAATGAGGGAAGAGAGTTTATCCGGGAGTCTTTTCCTATTTATTTTCCTAATCATTTTCCAGATAGTTTGAAAAGGGGTGTTCTTATTAATGGAGGAAATATAATCCCTCCAACAGAGTTTCTTATTTGTGGAAATGATTAGTTTACAAGTGGCTCTTTTTTTCTTGTATGTAATAAGATTCTCAAGAGTGGGTTGAGCGGAAAAAATGCGGAGAGCTCTCTTACGTTCTCGAATCGCTAGAGCACATGCTTCATTTCACAATGGCACTGGGATTTTCGTGGAAGAGGATCGACATTTAGGAACGGATTGTTCTGCCGTATGGAGGATACGGGAAGTGAAATCCTCTACAGCCTCATCTACAGATGGAAAGGGTGTTTTATTCTCAAACTGTAGATGGGATTGGAAGACCTGCCAGTCCGCTTTATCCAATTTCCAATGTGGTAGAGGGTTGGAAAAAGTGGAAGAACTCATGGAAATACTTATCCGGAAATGATCACTACCATGTAAATCTGGGAACACACTCCAGGTTAAATTAGGTGTGAAAGATGAAGAGGATACAGATAGATCGATGCATGACAGAGAGCCGTTGGCTGAGTGGAGGAAAGTTGGCGAGCCATCGTTTAACAAATTGATGTTAAAAGCATTCTAAACTTTCTCTATCATATATCCTCTTTCAGAGAGCTTTATAGACCCCCAAATGGGATTATGTCCATTAAAATCACCCAGAATTAGCAAGGGGCTTGGAAGTTCACACAGCAGAGATGACAAAGATTTTTCGTCCGTATATTGATCCGGAGGTAGATACAGTGAACATACAGTTAGAGGTGAGAGATCTTTGAATAAGACTAACTGCTACCGCCTGAAATTAGATATTAAATTAATGGTAGTAAACGGCAAGGATCTTTGAACTAAGATGGCAACACCCCCACAGGCTTTATTTCCCGATGTGTAATCCTTCCGAATAAAATTAAACCCTTTTAGGGTAGGAGACTGGGATGGCAAGAGGAACGTTTCCTGCAAAGCCAATAAGGAGAAGGAGAACTTATTGACTAAGAGCTTGAGGTCTTCTAAGCGACAATAGAATCCATTATGGTTCCATTGTAACAGTGCCATGGTGAAGTTTTAAGATGTAGGATTAAACTCCCGAGATAACTCCATCTCCTCAATAGGAGACACTTGTAAGCTTAAAGAGAAGTCTGGCTTCCCAAAAACTGAAGAATTCGGTGTAGTTTCTACTACACGTTTTTGGAGGAGTCAGAGGAAGGTGACACCTCTGACGAGCGTTTCTTGCCATCTTCTCTTTCCGAAGTTTTTAGAGGAGTTCCTGGTTGTATGATGGAATTCGAAGTCCGACTAACGCTAGCAGATGGTTCTGTGGGGGTGGAAGTTCCACAGGAAAAATCTGCAATACGTAAATCTGTCATAGTACCAACTGTCATAACAGAAGGACGGCTCTTAACTACAGATGCGCAATTTCGGACTTCATTCCGTCCGACCTGCCTACGTGCTTCTGGAAAAGACAGACCCCCAAGGACACGAATCTCTTGGATTTTCTTTTCCTTCCGCCAAATAGGACAGTCTCTTGAAAGGGCAGAATGGGCTCCCTTACAATTACAACACCGGAACTCGTTTGAACAATCTTCCGTCTCATGTCCGGGCAGGCTGCACTTGCAACAAACTGCATTAAAATGACAGTTTGTTCTCGTGTAGCCGTAATTATGACATTGGAAGCATCGCAACGGGTTGGGGATAAAGGGTCTCATGTGACAGTGGATATAGCCGATATAGATGGTATCAGGCAAAACTGTTCCCTCAAAGGTAACAATGAAGGAATGAGTAGGATGAGGAACACCATTCCTCCTTGGAGCGATCCGGCGAATGTCAACAACAGATTGATCATCCAATTCGGCAATGATTTCCTCATCCCCCATTCCTTCCAAGTCCTGGCACGTGAAAACATCTTTCTTAAAATTCAAGGTTGCGTAAGGAGAAATCGAAACGGCTTTCCCTGCAAACTTTTTTAAGGATAAAAGGGTGGTAGCTTGTTTATCCTTAAATACCTCGATCAATAGATGGTCATTAAACAGTCTCTTTACATGTTTGGTATCCCCAACGAGGCGTTTCAGTTCTTTTGAAATTAGAAATGGGGAGATGGTCTTAAACGACTCCCCACTTGCCAATTTCATTTCCAAAAACTTCGGATTCTTTGGCAGTCTACGGCTCGATCTCTCTTCACGATCGTTTTTTTGTTTTTGATTTATTTGCTTATGACTATTTTTACCCATATTAAGAGGAGTAAAGTTTCATCTTCCTCGCTCACCACCCACCACCGAGCCCAACGAGAGGATGCACATTGGCACCAGGAAAACGAGGAGGATATAGGCAGCGCCTAACTCTATGGCCGAAGTTCCAAGGAGCGACGACCAGCCGATTGATCTGGACGGGCTCATCCAGACCACCCATCCTTCCGAGCAGCAGGGACCAAAGTGGGGTGTTATTCCGGAAGGCCTTCCCTCAACCACCAGGATCCCCCTTTCCCCAGAAGTAGGGTCGTTTCGTACGGTAAACACGCAGGTGGACGTACTGGTCGTATTGGAGGCCATGTCAAAAACATGCCTCCATTGCGAGCACCGGTCACTTTGGGAGGGTCCACAACCGACCGGACACTTTTAGTCTGGCCTCTCTGCTAAGACCTGTCTGGCATGGGTGACCCAATCCAGCATAGCCCTTAGCGTCACTGAGGCACTCAAGCCCCTCCACCGCATCAAGGTAGTGCCCACGGAGGGGTTGCAAGGAATAACCATGAAGAAGAGAAAATCGTTGATTTACCCTAATACACCATCAGCTATTCGGCCAGTTTCCTATAGCCCAGAATGCCAGTTCCACAGCAATTCCAAGCAATTGATGAAGAAACAGCTTGCGTTTCGTCAGAACCTATGGAGGAATCCATAGTTGAGTGTGACGAGCTCTTTACTATTGCTGATACCGAATCGTATCATCACACAAGAGAGTTAGATGATCTCGTACGTGACCTTAAACTTAGTAAATCTAAAGCAGAGCTAGGATCCATGCTTCAAGGAAATTTTTCATAAACATTTCATTCCATACTTCGAAATGAAATCTGGGCTTTTTTTCTGGAAAAACGTTATTGGCTTAATGTTGCGCTTGGAAGTGAGCATAATCCGGACCAACAGAAGATGTTCATCGATGCATCAAAACTTAGCTTGAAAGCTGTACTGCTTCATAATGGCAACGAAATAAGTTCCGTCCCACTTTACCACCGTTTCGCTGCTTTCATGAAGGAATCATATGAATCGATGGAATTGACCTTAAAATGCATCCAATACTCTGAGTAAAAATGCGACTTAAAGGTGGTAGCAATCCTGCTTGGAATGCAGCTGTGTACACTAATTACTGTTGCTTCCTTTGTGAATGGGACAGTCGCGCTTTCAGCAAGCACTACACGCAGAAAGTTTGGCCTCCAAGGCAGAGCCTAGAGTTTGGAGCCTGGAATGAAGAACGTGCGGAACGTGCGAAACTTGCCACTTGTTGATCCAAAGGATATTCTATTACCGTTTATCATCTTGTTTATCATTTCGTCACTTCATCTTGTTTATGTAAAGTGAAGAAACATCTACTATATAACCAAATTCGAATGCGTTTTACCGTTTTAGTAACCATGGATCAGTGGCAGGGGAATTAGCGTGCGTTAGCCATAAAATGTTTTTAACCGTGTGATCTCAAGATTCGGTAACGTTCCCTGGCCCCCCTAGATCGCCAGATTTGTCAGTTTGTGATTTTTTCTTGTGGGGCTATCCTAAGAGTAATGTGCACACGACCCGACCAAGAACTCTGGATGAGTTAAAACAGAGTATTCAGGATGAAAATCACAGTATCCCAGCTGAGATGTAGCAGGGGTCAGTGAGGAATCTCAGCAGCAGATTTCAAGAATGCATTCGTACAGGAGGACGCCATAAAAAATGATAAATTCCGGTAATGTTTTTTAAATGGCAAGTATACAGGTTTCAATTACTATGAATAAAATGTTTTTCTTCCATCACTCATGTTCTTATTGGATTGTTAAAAAGTTCCCGTTTTTTGGGGTCACCCTGTATTTGGTGTGAAAATAAAAAAAAATAGTTATAGAAAATAAAAGCATCTTGAACGTGTGTGTTTGCTAAGTGCATTATTAATATAAAAGCAGAAAATAAAATCGGAAACTGTGGAGAGTAAACGGAGAGTGGCAAAACGAATGCAGAACGCCCGTTTGTTTTCACCCCAGTATCCCACAATCCCTTGCGTCAACACGCTGATGGCGTTGACTGAGAACGTCTCTATTCGGAAATCCCCCTATTTTATTAACATGGAAGCAGAGCGTGGTTAAGTGATTAGCTGAGAAGACATGACTCCGAAGGTTAAAGTATCCAAAATATTTGATTAAGAGCAAGTGTTAAGAAAAAGGAAGACAATGGCGGACGTAACAATATCCACGTTTGATGGCGAACTATGAAAGTTGGAAGAGACGAATTGTGATATACGTAAGAATGAAGAAATGTGACTTAACTGTTACTAGAGCTAAACAAGAAACAGACGGAGAAGACTGGGACGAAAAAGACCAGAAAGCCATAAATTATATATACAGTTCCATCACGAATAAACAATTGGAGTTCGTAAGTGATAAAGAAACTGCATACGACATCATGAAAAAATTTGATGAATTGTATTCGAAACGGTCAATAGCGCTACAGATTGTTTGCAGAAGCAGACTGGAAAAGATGAAACTGAAGGACTACAGTCATACGTCAGTATTCTTTGCGAGTTTGAGAAAGCAGGAATAGGTGTGCTATGGATGCGGCAAACCAGGGCATTTTATAAAAGAATAGCAGAGGACCCGGCTTTCCCCGGGATATTTATACTTGTAGATAAACAGAACAATCTCAAAAAGTTAAATTATAATTCCAAATTGGTTAAATAATAACTCAATCAATGCAACATCCATTCTAAGGGACTATCCATTATAAGAAAAATAAGAAAAAACAGAAATTCTAGATATACCTGGACTATATTTAAACTCTTCTTGGCTTGCCTCAGATTAATACAATGTCTATCTTCACCACTGGGGAACATCACTGGATGCTTTGGATCCAATTTTTTATGCCCTTGACGTAGAAGCTCGTATACCCTCTTGCTCTATTCGGAACTTCCGTTGTTCAGATGTTTCCAATCCCCGTGTAGCCTTTTCTGTTTTAGCTGCAGTTTCTCTGACTAATACTCGTTCTTTCTCTTTCCTTCCAGACACAAATTTTTGCCAGTCGTCTGACGTTTGATAGGGAGCTTAAGGAAGACACGTGTGACTCTTTTGACTCCTCAATAGACGCTGCTTTATTTATGTCCTGTCACTGCATCATCATTATTTGCTCCTCATTAATAATTGTTGGAAAAGAACGTTCAATCATCGCATTATCAGCATCTCAATTTCCAAAATATTCACATTCAAACCGAATATAGTCAAAATGTGTTTTTATGAAATGTTTGGATATGCTATACTACCAAATAAGCTAGTTGATAACTAGGTGTGGCTCTTTGATTTGTTTTTTTTATATTAAATTTAGAAATATCTTAAAAATAAACACTTGAAAACGCTTACAATTAATGCAATAATAATTACTAATGAAAATTCAAAAAAAAATTTATAAAGGCTCACAATGGATGGACCTGTCCCTCATCTACGTGACATGCAATGTAACTCTGAACATAAAAATTTGCAACAATTATTGTAACCTGGTCTCCTGCGTCGTTGGTAGTCGTAAAATTTTCTAACTTGTTCGACAAGTGTTTTAAGTTTATGATTTTCTAATCCAGCATATTCGTCTAGATTATGCCATTACCAGGCTAAATATTTTCTTAGTCACGTAATCTTACTTTAGATGTACGCGTACGCTTGATGTTGTTGCAATTCCCGTTCTCAAACAACAGACATCAAGGACTCTTACTTTATTTACTGTTCTCTTTTCATAAATAGCACTCCCTTCCCCCTCCCCCCGGGTCGGTGGAGTGGAAGCACCGATAAGTTCTATATTTATGAATTTCTTTAAAAATTGTCGTCTTTAAAAATAAGATACTAGAAAAATAGTATTGTACTGTTTCTAGATCATAAACTTGTATTTGTATAAAATATTTTGATTTTTTGAATATATGTTTCATGTTTGAATAAATGATTGTGGTTTTAATCATTATTAGTAACTAATCCTTTTCACTGATTACATCATCCAATTGTTTTACACTGACAATTATCATACACTTGAAGTTTCACTTCGATAGGCTATTCCACGACACACAAGGTCTTTTTTCCATTCCTTATTGATTAAAAATGCACAAGATGACAACTGCGAAGACATGATATTAACAAAATTGAAAAGAAGTGTTATAAGAAATAAAATCAGACATATGTGATAAGCAACGATATTTAATAAAACCGGTAACATTTTATGTATAATTAAATTTGTAAATGGGGAAAAAATATGTTAAATTAAAATTTATTTTAATCTCTTAAAAATCTCTAAAAATGAGTACGAACCATGGTTACCATAATCATGATCATAAGAGATACGTGAACCAATCAGAAAAATGATAACGCAAGTTTTGATTCCACCGGAAAAAAATCAAATAATGGTTTTGTCTTAATTCGCAGTGAACGAAATGAATTAATTTTCATTTTAAGCGAGTTCGTCAAAATGTCGAGAACAATTCCGCGTTTCGAGATTCCGAAAGAAATGTTTGACCCTGCTTTAGAAGATATAATAAACATCGTGCAAAACGATGTTGATTTAAGAATAGAGATACATCCTGAGGATAAAATAAAAATTCATGAGGAAGCCTAAAATTTTCTGCTTGATGTCTAATTATTGTGTCCTTTCCGCCACATACGCACGATGGAAGCATCCGAACAGCAAATATATAGATCTAGTGTTAAAAAAAATGTCTGCTGCTTAAATTCACGTTATGAAATCCTCCTGATAAGGCCACACCGTGGCCTTCGAGATATAAGGCCTCCGCATGGGCTTGAAATCGCGTGTCGAGGCTTTTTCAATTTTTGACCGCTAGTTGTTCTGAGGAATTCTATGGCTTGCTTGGCGCTCTTCAGGGCTAAAGAACTACAAGATACTCTCGTCCTCATGCTATTTAATCGGACTTAAAATTTTACCTTGAATTCCCCATAGGATTTTAAACCTCTGGATATAGAAAGTAACGACAGTCTTTTCCCTGTTAAGTTGCCGCCAAACTCAAGCGCTGATTGGTCTAGAGCTAGTGTCGTGTACAAATCCGCCATTTTGGACCCGGCTGCTCAGGTAAACATAGGTGTGTTTCAGTGTTCCCAGATTTAGTAATTTCATTACTAAGTTAGTAAATTTTAACCTCTATAAAAACATTTAGTAAGTAGTTTGGTAATTTCAATTTTTTTTGGAAATACTAATAAAATTCATTACGTTTTAGTAAAAGTTTAGAAAAAAAATCCTATATCCTAAGGAAGACGTGCTCGGTTCGTACGAGCTCTTGGAGTTCATGCTTGCTGCGGGTTGTGATTACGTCGATGAAAGTACAGCTTTTGGAATATTTTAGAGAAGGCCGGAAGGATGAAAGTAAATATCGTGTAAATTTATTGCATAAGAGATATACAAGCTTGTTATAATTTTATATTAATTTACTTTCAATATTACCTTGTACAGTATAAAAATTTGTGTTAGGATTTAACTACTTTTACTCATAAATTATGTGAATATTACTTTATATTAAATATGTATATCTTGTTTGATAACTAAATAGATGAAGTATAATATGCAGTAAATTGAAATTATGGACTAGTATTTTTTTGTACTTAAATTAATTAATTTATTTATTTAATTGTTACAATTAAGATCATTTCACTATTTTATCTTAAAGTTTGATGTTTTTAGTACTGTATTTCTCATAGATTTCT
>JAHWFO010046875.1:1569567-1585271 GCA_023313115.1 Rhysida immarginata | reverse complement strand
GCTAATTCCATTAATGTTTCGTAAATGGCAAGTATACAGGTTTCAATATCTATAAATAAAATGTTATTCTTCCATCACTCTTGGTTTTATTGGATTGTTAAACAGTTCCCGTTTTTTTGGGTCACCCTGTATTAAAGCACCACCAAATAAGTTTTAATTCATTGCAATCACTGCATGTTCTTGGGCAAGTCGTCCGTGTTTCAACTTATTATAAGTTAATTGATGTGTGTTTTGAAATGTCAAGCAAACGCAGTGCCATTTTTGAGCTATTTCGTCAAGGAAAACGTCAATGTGAAATTGTTCGTTTTGCTCAATGTTGGCAGAGACCTAGTCTCCAAAGCGGTCATGCGGTTCAAAGAGCTTGGCCATGAAGGGGACCATCCGGCACCTCTACGATCATCGAACGTCGCCAAAATCCGCAGTCTGTGATGGTCTGGGGCGGAATTTGCGCCAATGGCAAGACACCCCTCGTTTTCGTGGAACAAGGAGTCAAAATCAACCAACAATTTACCGTCGTGACATTCTCGAGACTGTGGTACTTCCTCGGTTGGGTTGGGTTTTAGGGCGCGCCAACTACTAAGGTCATTTTGCGCCCAATTCTGACCTAAGACGCCACGCACGACTAAAAATATAAATAGCCAATAATTAAAGGGTAGTAAAATCATGACCGTTAAAATATGATATGAAGTTCTAAGAATAATATAAAAATCTCAGCAGGCTGTACTTCCTCGGGCTCGGCAGCATTTCGGCATTGCGGATTCGACCTTTCAACAAGACTCTGCACCAGCTCACAGATTGAAAATGAAGCAGGAGTGGTGCAAGAGCCATTTTCCGGATTTCTTCACGTCTCAGTAGTGGCTAGCCTATTCGCCGGATCTCAATCCGATGGATTACAGATGGTCGATTTTGGAACCAGGACCTGTGCTAAACGTCACAACAGTTTTGAGTCGCTGAAGACGTCCCTGGGCCATGAATGGGACGGATTATCGCCCGACAACTTGCGGCCCATTGCTGAAAATTTCAAGACACGTTTCGGGCTTTGTATCACCGCCAAAGGAGCCCACTTCGAAACCGAATGAACATGTTATTACCAAGGGACTATGTACTATTTATTAATTGTCAATTGCTTTACTTTTCCTTTTTTGGATTAAAAAATTTGTACACAATGAGTTGTCATAATTTATTTTCGCCCTGTAATATATCAAACGACACAAAACGACCTGTTATAAGAATAATTACAATGTTCGAAGATGGTTGATATTTATTCAGGGGTACATGTTCAAAGGGTACCACTATTGTACCAGTGGATATTTTCACTGCTAAGATGTTCGAAGATGGTTGAATTTGATTCAGTGGTACGTGTTTAAATGATACCATTATGGTACCAGTGAAAAACTTCAACAGT
The DNA here is from genome assembly GCA_023313115.1 of Rhysida immarginata. NCBI lineage: Eukaryota > Metazoa > Arthropoda > Chilopoda > Scolopendromorpha > Scolopendridae > Rhysida > Rhysida immarginata. The sequence goes on along the minus strand of JAHWFO010046875.1, from coordinate 1,583,866 downwards.
AAAATATGCCATGTAATATATCGAACACCTTATAACGACATGCTATGACCGAATATATAAGAGTAATTACAAAGTTCGAAAACTGTCGACATTCATTCGGGGTACCTCTGATACCATTACTGTACTACTGGAAATTTTCTGAATTATACATACGACGAATTTCGTGATATTTTACAAGAAAATGATGTATTTGAAAAATATTCATTAAAATATTTATAGAAGATAAAAACATCTTGAACGGGTGAGTTTGCTAAGTGCATTATTAATATAAAAGCAGAAAATAAAATCGGAAACTGTGGAGAGTAAATAGAGAGTGGAAAAACGAATGCTGAATGGCTGTTTGTTTTCACCCCAGTATCCCACAATCCCTTGCGTTAACACGCTGATGGCGTCGACTGAGAACGTCTCTATTGGGAAATGCGCATATTTTATTAACATGGTAGCAGAGTGTGGTTAAGTGATTAACTGAGAAGACATGACTCCGAAAATTTCTGATTAACAGCAAGAACAAGGAGAACAATGGCGGACGTAACAATATCCACGTTAGATGGCGAACTATGGAAGTTGGAAGAGACGAATTTTGATATACTTAAAAATGAAGAATTGTGACATAACTGTTACTAGAGCTAAACAAGAAACAGACGGAGAAGACTGGGACGAAAAAAACCCGAAAGCTATAAATTATATATACAGTTCCATCACGAAGAAATGGAGTTCGTAAGTTATAAAGAAACTGCATACGACATCATATGAAAAAATTTAATGAATTGTATTCGATAGAGTCAACAGCGCTACAGATTGTTTGCAGAAGCAGACTGGAAAAGATGAAACTGAAGGACTACAGTCATACGTCAGTATTCTTTGCGCGCTTGAGAAAGCAGGAACAGGTGTGCTATGGATGCGGCAAACCAGGGCATTTTATAAGAGACTAGCAGAGGACTTTGCCCGGGATATTTTCACTTGTAGATAAGCAGAACAATCTCAAAAAGTTAAATTATAATTCCAAATTGGTTAAATAATAACTCAATCAATACAACATCCATTCTAAGGGACTATTCATTATAAGAAAAATTAGAAAAACAAATTCTAGATGATATACCGGGACTATATTTAAACTCTTCTTGGCTTGCCTCAGATTAATACAATGTCCATCTTCACCACTGGGGAACATCACTGGATACTTTGGACCCGACTTTTTCTTGCTCTTGATGTACAAGCTCATATACCCTCTTGCTCTATTCGAAACTCCCGTTGTTCAGATGTTTCCAATCCTAGTATAGCCTTTTCTGTTTTAGCTGCAGTTTCTCTGACCAATACTCGTTCTTTCTCTTTCCTTTCTAGACACAAATTTTTGCCAGTCATCTGACGTTTACAGGGAGCTCAAGGGAGACACGTGTGACTCTTTTGCCTCCTCAATAGACGCTGCTTTATTTATGTCCTGTCACTGGATCATCATTTTATGCTCATTATTAATAATTGTTAGAAACGAACGTTCAATCATCGCATTATCAGCATCTCAATTTCCAAAATATTCACATAACACCGAATATATTCAAAATGTGTTTTTATGAAATGTTTGGATCTGCTATACTACCAAATAAGCTAGGTGATAACTACGTGTGGCTCTTTGTTTTGTTTTTTTTTATTAAATTTTGAAATATCTTAAAAATAAACACTTGAAAACGCTTACAATTAATACAGTAAAAATTACTAATGAAAATTCGAAATTTTTTTTATAAAGGCTCACAATGGATGGACCTATCTTAGTAAGCCAAGCAATATTTTCTTAGTCTCGTAATCTTACTTTAGATGTACACTTGATGTTGTTGCAATTCCCGTTCTTAAACAACAGACATCAAGGACTCTTTACTTTATTTACTCTCCTCTTTGCATAAATAGCACTCTTCCCCCCCCCCCCCGGCTCGGTTGTGTGGAAGCACCGACAAGTTCTGTATTTATGAATTTCAGACATAGGTGATAAGCAACGATATTTAATAAAACCGGTAACATTTTATGTATAAATAAATTTGTAAATGAGAAAGAAATATGTTAAATTAAAAATTATTTAATTTTAATTTAATTCGTGTATAATTAAAAAATCCTTAAAAATTTCTAAAAATGAGTACGAACCATGGTTATCATCATCATTATCATCATCATCATCATAAGAGATACGTGAACCAATCAGAAAAATGATAACGCAAGTTTTGATTCCACCCGAAGAAATAATGGTTTTTGTCTTAATTCGCAGTGAACGAAATGAATTAATTTTCATTTCAAGCGACTTCGTCAAATTATCGAGAAGAATTCCGCGTTTCCAGATTCCGAAAGAAATATTTGACCCTGCTTTAGAAGATATAATAAACATCGTGTAAAACGATGTTGATTTTAGAATAGAGATACATCCTGAGGATAAAATAAAAATTCATGAGGAAGCCGAAAATTTTCTGCTTGATTTCTGTAATTATTGTGTCCTTTCCGCCACACACGCACGACGGAAGCATCCGAACAGCGAAGATATAGATCTAAATAAAAATAAAAGGTAAGCTGCTTAAATTCCCGTCATGAAATCTTCTTGATAAGGCCGTGGCCTTCGAGATATTCGGCCTCCGCATCGGGCTTGAGGACGAGAGTATCTTGTAGTTCTTTAGCCCTGAAGAGCGGCAAACAAGCCATAGAATTCTCATGCTATTTTATCCGACTTAAAATTTTAACTTGAATTCTCCATAGGATTTTAAAGCTCTGGATAGAGAATGTAACGACATTCTTTTTCCTGTCAATTTGCCGCCAAACTCACGCGCTGATTGGTCTAGAGCTAGTCACGTGTACAAATCCGCCATTTTGGACCCAGCTGCTCAGGTAAACGTAAGTGTGTTTCAGTGTTGCCAGATTTAGTAATTTCATTACTAAATTAGTAAATTTTGACCTCTATAAAAATATTTAGTAAGTAGCTTGGTAATTTCAATTATTTTGGTAAATATTAGTAAAATTGATTACGTTTTAGTAAAAATTTAGAAAAAAAACCCTATATCCTAAGGAAGACATGCTCGGTTCGTACGAGTTCTCGGAGTTCATGCTTGCTACAGGCTGTGATTACGTCCTGATACAGTAGCCAATCCGGCTTGTTACTGGCCTCCCATTGGTGTTTTATACACAACTGAGTTCAATTGTTCATCAACAGAGCCTTTGTGCAGAAGAATTTTGGGGCCAGTTAGCATAAGCTACTGAAAAATATTCCTTACTTGCAAGATTTGCAAAAAAATTTATTGTGTCTACCATATCGGACTAAGGAAAAACTTCGTCAAAGCGCTCGACATAACTGGCGAGGTTTTCAAATGTCTTCAAGAAATGTTTCCTCGCGTTTCTGAAGCAAAGATAATAGAAGATATTTTTGTTGAGCCCCAAATCCGTCAGCTGGTCAAGAGTGATCACTTCAGCAATTTATTGGAAGGGACAGAAAAAGAAGCATGGAGCGCGTTCAAAAACGTTGCCGAGAATTTTGAAGAACTTGTCAATACACTCCTGGTGGCCTATCAAAATATGAGCTAGCTTCATTTTTTACATACATCTGGACTTTTTCCCGGAAAATTTGGGTGCTGTTAGTGACGATCATGGAAAATGATTCCTTCAGGAGATTTCAGCAATGGAAAAACGATACCAAGGGAAATGGAACCCATCTATGTTGGCTGATACTGCTGGACGATCACCAGGAAGGTACCGCAGGAACAGTATGAAGGCAAATCGAAACCCAAGTAATCGGTAAGGTAAGTTAACTTACCTATTCGGTAATGTTAATTACAGTGGTATGCAAACAAGTTTCTGTGAATATCTCAAAAACTAGAACCAATCGAGGCTTCTTATCATTTACCAGTTAAGTACGAGGGGCGATTGATAAATAAGGTCTCCATTGCTGTAACTTTTTTATTTGTTAACCGATTTTCAAAATTCTTTTTGTATCTTATACTCACATTTGTCCTCTATGTAATGCACTATTCACTTTTCGACATAGTCCCCATCCCTTTCCACGCATAGCGCCAACGCGTGACTAGTTGGGTGAACCCGTCGGAGAGGAATTCCGGAGTTGTTGTCGACACCTGGATTGAATGACAGCTTTGGACCCTCTTCTGGAGTACGATAACGTCCGCCCGCACACGAGTCACCACACACCAGAGGCATTGCAGCGCCTACAGTTCAAAGATGAAAAATTGCAGTTCAAAAATGAAAGACTTTGCACATTGCGACTTTCACCTTAAGGGACATGATTTGGTTCTGACGGCGAGGTAAACGCTGCCATTCAATCCTCACTGAGGGGTTCACCCAACTAGTCACGCGTTGGCGCAATGCGTGGAAAGGGATAGGGACTATGTCGAAAAGTGAATTGTCATTACATAGAGGACAAATGTAAGTATAAGATACAAAAAGAATTTTGAAAATCGGTTAACAAATAAAGTTACAGCCATGGAGACCTTATTTATCAATCGCCCCTCGTACATTGCAATACAATGTGTATGGTGGCGTTTTCGTATAGGAAGCAGAAAAAAAAGATTAAATTTGTTGACTAGTGTAATTAAAGGACCCTATTGCAAAGTTGCCTACATGCGAAACCAGTCATCAGAAAAGTTTGATATTTTGTAGACGATGTAATGAAAAGATAGGAGTTTGTTTCAGCAAAAAATAAAAATTAGTTACGACTTTCGCCACCAGAGGGCGTTTTACGTTGTACCTGTAGTAAAAATGTAAATTCGTGTGCCATCACGCAGCAGCTGGTATTTCTGTATAAAACCGAGGAACATTTGCGAAGATCCTATGTTTAATGTGTATGCTGCTAAGTTTACGAGATCACGCGGTGTTAGTGAAATTGTTTTACCAAAACAGTAATTCCGGACTTGGAAGGGGATGCGAAACGGTCCCATGAACTATGAAAAACCTTCCGAAAATTACGAAATTTGAAGAAACAGGATCATTGTCAGTTCGTCTTGGCAGATGAAGAAAATCCGTGTCTGCAAACGCATTAGAGGAGATTTCGCTTCAGGTGAAACAGGACAAAGCTGCTAATTCCCATGGTAGCACCTGTGCTCGGCGTATAGCACAGGTGTTGGATAGGCCACGTTCAACTGTCCATAAGATCATGCGAAATATCCTCCGATATTATCCGTACAAGCTTTCACTTGTGCACCAGGTGCTTCCACATGATTGTGTCGATCGACTCCAGTTCTCACTTCAGTTTCTTGCTTGAGTTGAAGTCGATGCAGAATGGCCGTAGAATATCCTCTGGACAGACGAAGAGCATTTTCACTTGGACGGCGCAGTGAATACGCACAATTGCCGCATTTTGGAACCAGATAATTGGCACGCTTTCTTAGAGTTTCCATTGCATTCGCCAAAAATGACGATATGGTGTGGATTTACGAAATCATTTATTCTCTGTTCGTACTTTTTCGAAGAGTTAAGTTCTACAGGACCAGTGATATGCTCGATCACCGGGCAGCGATATGCTTCGCTGTTGAGAACGAAATTGTTCCGGCTCTACAAGCCCATCTGCACGCAAAATCTTTTTGGAAGACTGAGCTCTTCCACACAAAAATTGCACTGTGTGTTAAGGATGTTCTTAGACGGCATTTACAGAAGAACGTGCCATCATCCGTCACTTCCATCATGTGTGGCCTGCCCGATGGAAGCGACGTTTGGCTTTGGGACATTTGAAACGTTTGATAAGTCGTGACAATCCACGAACTTTACCTGATCTTACAGACAGCATTTCGCGCACACACTTCGATCTGCTGCTGAATAAGTGAAACGCCCTTCAGGGGTAGTGAAGTTTCACGAGGGGGTCGGACTGATCCTGTCGAAGCTGTGAAGAGTGCCCTCACACCAAACAAACTTATCTGAAATAAAATAAACGAAATTCCTGAAGGGTCACCTTTATAACCAACGTAAACACTGAAAAATAAGATGCTTAAAAGTAATAACATACATAACCCAACATCAAACTGGAACATATTGACAAATAGCATTAGGAAAATTTATAGTAAGCGTCATGTTTTTTCTCCGGCCGCACAGTGGAGCCAAATGCGCTAATTCTTGATAAAAACCTAAAAATTAAATTACAAAAATCCCATAAATACCATAAGGAAATAGGAGTTCAATAGCGGTATGCTATTATACTTTCAATGCGGGAACGGTAGCGTCTCCTATCACATGATGCGGACGTGTCAAAACTTCTAATTCTGACAAATGACTGCTTGTGCTTATTAGTGTGAACTCTACTGTTGTGTTTATACGAGCAGTGTTTCTAAGTACATAGGAATATTTGGTTCCAATTCAACATGGCGTCTAAACCTTAAGGTAAGAGCATTTTTTAATCGTCATATACACTTTGATTATTTAGTTGTTTTATTATGGCGATGTAAAAACGTCTCGTTGCAAAGGATAAAACTCGAGAGTAGAAGTGTCTCTTTGGGGAGATTTAAAATATATCAGGGCACATCATGTCCACAATTTTAGTATTCGCTGTTTCTTTAGTATTTGTTCTTGCTGAAAATTTATAAAAAGCTGCGCATGAATGCGCCATTTGGAATTATTATATTAAAACGGAACCCCCACCCTACTGGGACATTTTGGCCCAAAATTCATGGTAATATATATCTTGTCTAGAGGAATCTCATACCGAATTTTATTTTAGTTAAATAATGAAATTAGAATATTACCATTAACGGAAATCCATATTTTACTTTTATAGGATCGGGATGCGATGTAATTTTTGTAATTTGTTTGAAACAATACAAACAAGAAGTTAATCATCCTGAGGAAGGTATAGGAAAGTAGCGGAAGCCCTGATATCATCTGTTTTTTACCTTTTTTATCTCACTTTTTAATTGGCGGGGGGCCCCCGCCCAGTGTGGTATGTTGGGTTTTCTCGAACGTAGTATTTAGAAAGAGTAAAAGAGCTTTGTCTTCTTTCGTTTCTCATCATCTCCGATCGAATGATATATGACATGCTATATGTTGCCATAGCTCTAGAGACCAGTAAGTGCCACCTCCAAAATTCCGACCCGACTGGGACAATTTAGCCCAAACTTCATAGTAATGTTGATCTTACTTAGAGGAATCTGCATACCGAATTTTACTCCTTTATATGCATAAATACGCTAGACCTTTTGGTCCCCACTAATTTCCGCCCCCGAAACTCCGACCCTAGTGGGCCAATCAAAACCAAACTAAATAGTGAAGGTGCACATGCCTATAGTAAGCTACCTTCCGAATTTCAACCTTCTACCTCAAAAAATGCGGAAATTATGAAGGGGACAAACGGACATTGTGAAAACAAGAAGTAGCTCCATTCTTCCGCTAATTAATAATTGTTAAAAAACTTGTATTAATGTTAAATAGTGTTTAACTAATCATTCATATAAGAAGCAATAAAATAATTTTTCTCAAGAATTATCGTATTTGGCCCCATTGTGGGCCGGTGACACTATCAAATTCCATGGCTTCCATGAAATAGCAAAATTAAGATTCAGCAAACAATAAGAATTTAATTTCTTTATCCAGCAATGATCGAAGTCATTGCAGGGAAATCCTGGCAATGCGCTTCTGCTAAATTCAACAACAAAGAATCGATCGACAGGTCGGTGCCCATGCGAGGGGAAAAAAAAAAAAAAAAAAAAAAAGAGCGAAAACGCACAACGGACAGTGAGCTCTTGCATCCGGTCTCTATCAGTTGCTGACACGCATTTGGTTTTGGCACCTGACAATTAATTGGAGTGCAATTCAAAATTCGAACAATCGGGTGTCATTGTTTTTTCAAGTCTCTTGATTATCTCTGAACACCATCTATTATCAGTTTCTCGGTGAAACTATTAGTCTGACTGCCGATGTCTCTTCTCATCCAACAAAAGAATGCAAACAGAAGGTTTTTTTTATTCTAAAGTTCCATTCTCACGCCCCAGAAGATTACTCACGCCACTACCAAAATCTCAGGCAACATTGAATCACATGGGGGAAGGTAATAGTTTATTTTGAGATCCAATCAATATTTAATAATTCAGAAATAGTATTTAACTAATCATTCCAGAGAACTAAAAACATCATCGGTAAAGAAAACTCTTCCGATGAAACAGTGTTATGTTTTGCTAAACAGATTGGATACTTGGACTTAGGAAATTGGTCATACAAAGTGCGGGAAAGAAATTATCTCCACACACCAAAAAGGCATATAAGAAGAAACAAACTATTTTTGGCCAATAATTATCTTTTTTGGACCCACTGTGCGACGTTTTCACGTTAAAAATCCTTGCGGCCGTGTCCCAACAGAGCTACCATATTTTATTTCAAGTTCTTACCACTCTGTGGCCAATTTTAAGCTATTGTTTAAGAGTTTGATTAAGACGGATGAAGATGGCATTTATGATATACAATCCGTCCAAAGATAAACTGCGTACTGATATTATTTTGATTACCAATGCTGGGGCGCGTTTCTCGTCACTCCTCCGCGTTGGAAATTAAGAGGAACTGGCGTAAAATTTGACGTCATCTGTCTTGTTACGGCGCGTGTTCTAAAAACACGCTCTCTCGTCAAGGCTGCGTTGAGAAAGACAGGCAGCGCGTTGAAAAACTCCCGATGAGCTCCTGCAGCGTCAAGGACGAGGAAATCGCGTTATTCCATGAGCAATCAACATGACGGACGATTGCCGCTTCCTTTTTCTCGAGGAAGAAGGCCTACGGGAAGAAAGCAATTTGATCCATATTCTGTATGAGTGATGTAGAATTCATTAGAAAAAACTACTAGGAGTTTATTTCCCCATACTCCTTACTATATGCCCCTATTTTTATTTATATGTTAAAAGCCTCATCCGACAAGCAGCAGTGAGTCATGAAGGATTCAGGCATGCAAATAGTTTTCTGGCTCCTATGAAATTTATATAAAAAAGAAATAAGATACAACAAATTATAGATAATTAGATGATGAAACTTTTATTAGCATAAGCCACAGGTCTCAAATACAGAAAATACCTTATCGATACCGGATTAAGAAGAGATGCAAAGTATTCCTTCCACCTATGCAATACGCTCTCCTCCGTTTTCAGAAGCCTCCCATCTGAACTCTTAATAGTTTGTGATGAAAGAGACTTCTTTCCACGGAGGCGGCGCACGGTCTGCCAGAACACCTTGTTTGCCGAACCATAGTCTGCCTCCAATTTCTCCCCGAACTTCTCCCAGGTCTTGGCTTTAGCTGTTGATACTGTCTTTGCTGCTGCTTTTCGCGCCTCAGTGTACCGCACTCGGCTCGAAGTTGACTTATTTGCAAGCCAAAAAGCATATGACAGAGTTCCTCGGGAGAAGCTCTGGCAAGTGTTGCAAGAGTATGGAGTGGATGGGCAATTACTGGTTGCTATCATGTCTCTGTACGAAAGCTCTGAGATGTGTGTCCGGATAAATGGCATTAAGTCAAGACCGTTCACCGTGGGTGTTGGACTCCGCCAAGGGTGCGTACTGTCGCCCATCTTGTTCATTATCTTTATGGACTGGATAGACAGGGGCAGCCGAGGCGATGAGCGTGTTTGTGTGGGCGACTGCTTGGTGGAGAGGTTGCTCTTTGCTGACGACCTTGTCCTCCTTGGGTCTTCTCGCACGAACCTTCAGCATGCACTAGACCGGCTTGCAGCCAAATGTGAAGAAGCTGGGATGAAGATCAGTGTGGCTAAAACCGAGGTTCTGGTCCTTTCAAGACAGCCTGCTCAGTGCGCTCTCCATGTTAGTGGAGCCTCATTGAGACAGGTGGAGAAATTCAAGTATCTCGGGATTGCATTCACGAGTGATGGACGGCAGGAGAAAGAATTGGATGCTCGGATCGGTGCAGCAAGCTGTGTCAGACGTGAACTGTGGCGATCCGTGGTAACGAAACGCGAGCTGAGTAACAAAGCTAAGCTCTCCGTCTTCAAATCCATCTTTGTCCCCATTCTCACCTATGGTCATGAGGCTTGGGTAATGACCGAAAGAGTGCGATCGCGGGTACAAGCGGCCGAAATGAGATTTCTAAGAGGTGTTGCAGGTGTTACCCTACTAGATAGAGTGTACAGCAATACAATAAGGGAATCTTTAGGTGTTGAGCCGCTACTTCTCCGCATTGAGAGGTCTCAGTTGCGCTGGTATGGCCACGTGATTCGGATGCCGCAAACTAGTCTTCCTAGGCAGTTGTTATTTTCCAAGCCGGTGGGTAAGAGACCAAGGGGTCGGCCTAGAACCAGGTGGCTAGACTACCTGGAGAATCTGGGTTCGAGTCGCTTGGATATTACCAGGGAGGACATGCGCCTGATGGCGGAAGATCGCGATCGCTGGAGATCCTCCATAGGGCTGCTGCCTCCGCGACCCTAACGGATAAGCGGGTTTGAAAAGTAAGTAAGTAAGTAACCTTATCGATAGTTAAAAATATTTATGGCAGGCTCAGAAAAATAGCAACTGATGATTTTTGATAATTTACCCACCTTTCCTTCACCCTTTGTTTCAAATGAATGCTGACAAATTTCAGCTACTGGCACGAATAATTAAATAAGACAGATGAAAAAACACTGCATTATACGAGGGAAAACCAAAAAGAAACATTTTCTTTACGAAAACATTGTAGTAGGTGGTGGGAAAATTAGATATACTTTTTGAACTTGTCACCTTCCCCTATCGTTTAAAAGCACCGTGAAGGTGCTGACAACAGTGAAGGTGTGCAATGCAATCGGCAGGATGGCGTCGTTGATCACATCGTCCACGCTGGAAGAACAAAGAGCTGGAATTCGTTTCCTTCATGCGAAAGGTCGTCTACCCATGGAAATTCACAGTGAAATGCAGAAAGTGTACGGCAACGACTGCATGGCCTAAGCAAATGTGTGAGCATGGTGCAAAAAGCTTACCGAAGTGAAGTGCGCCGGTGGTAGTACTCGTTGGAAACTGACTTCTATGCGATGGCCATTCAAAAACTTGTAGCACGATGGGACAAATGCCTTAATCGCAATGGCTCATACGTAGAGAAATAACCAGACATTGATGCGTACTTTGTATATTTTGTTTTTTCATGTCTGCTCCAGCATTTTCTTAAAAAATTTAACGTTACCTTTTGATTTTCCCTCGTATATTTATTAAAAAATGTATGACATGTAATAATTTATTCCTTTGTTTTTTTTAATAGCAAACAACTTCTGAATAGCTGTTATCAATCTGCATATGCTATCTTGGGAGGACACTAGTCAACTTATGAAGGCTACAACCCCTGGAAAAAAGTTTTCGTATCTCATTGACCACCTGTACAATGTTCTGAAAATATGTTTATTTTCGATAGATAAAGAAGGTTTACATCGAATTGAAGATAATACATTATTGTGTAAGATGTCCGCTATTACAAACAAGCGGAATTATTATCACATGTGCCATGCATTGTCCGCAAAGTTCATGTTGTTTGAAAGGTACTTGGAAAAAAAATATTCGTATCACTGCAGGATTGGAAAAATATATTCGTATTACCTTCCATTCTTGCAACTTTGTTTTAAAGGATCCTCTCCCCTTACGATAACATGAAGTACTCCGAAGTATTGACAATTTGCATACGCAATGAATGTGAAAACTAGGTAATACTCATTAGAGTAAGGGAAATAACATGGCGCCATGAAAACATCATAGTGAGACGTTTAAACAAACAATTATTGAGCAGGTACAAAGGGGAAAGAGCCAAAAGGACGTATCTGTACTGATTAACTGTCCTCGAACTACTATCATCTATATACGGAAGAAGATCCGGGAGAGAGGAACTGTGCAAACCCAACCTCGACCGCGACGCCCACGAGGGATGATCGAAGATTGAGGCCGCTCTGCAAGGCAATGAGAAGAACGCCTTCAAAGAACATGAACACAGAATGGCCCGACTTAGGTGTACATGTTTCAGATCGCAACTTAAGAAACCAGCTTCATAAGGTAAGATATTACAATAAAGCTATAATCTTACAAAGAAGCACATGCGAGACCGGGTGACATGGGCCAAACAGCATAGAGACTGGACGGAAGACACGTGGGCTCGTGTATTATTTAGTGATGAATGTCGCTTATGCATTGGATTTGGGGATGATGCTGGTAAATTCGTATGGTGGCTCTCCTCGGAGAAGTTTCATGCCAGTTGTCTACAGTTCAAAACCAAATTCCCCCCCGTCTCTGATGATATGGTGATGCATGTCGACTAGCACGATTATGTATTTTGAAAAGTACGAGGGCGATTCAATAAGTAAGTTACGAATCGTGAGTTGAAAAGAAATGATTGGAGATAATGACATACAAACAAACATTTATTTTTCAACATAATCTCCATACAAATTTAAGTACTTGTCCCACCGTTTCACAAGTCCCTGGAAACCTGTGGCGTAAAATTCTTTTGGTTGCTGTTGGAACAGCTTCATCGTCAGGAAGTCGTTCTCCTAAAAGATGATGTTTTAAAGGGCCAAACAAGTGGAAATCGCTCGGGACGAGGTCCGGGCTGTAAGGTGGGTGTTGGAGGATCTCCAACTTGAATGACCACAGCGTCGCTGTGGTCTGATTGGCACTATGAGGACGGATCGCTTTTGGCTTTTGTGTTATGGTGTAAGCTGGCATGGCACCCAGCGAGAGACACTTTATTGAACCCCAGCTGCTAATGCATCATGTTGTAAGCCTGGCCACGTGAACAACCAATAGCGGTTGCTACAGCGTCGATGGTTACCCTCCTATCTGCTCGGATGATGTCTTCGACGCGCTGCAACGTTTCTGGCGTGGCGATCTCCACCGGCCGACCGGCGCTGCTCTTCGATACTTGTACGCCCAAGATAGAAAGAATACAGGTAGCGCCGTCCGAGAGGAAAACCGATTGTCGCCCCATCTGGTGTTGGTAATTGGAATATTGACAGCTTCATGACGTCACAAGGACCAATCGTTAAACATTATTATGGGGAATAGTGCTTTTACGCAGCAAAATACCATTATGCGCAATTCTCACTTACAAAAATATAAAATTTAATACAAAAGATAAAAATGTTTCCTGTTTCCATTTCCCCAAAGATCCAAATTTAATTAAAAAATGATTAATATCATGCAAATTGGATAAAAATATTTGTACCACAACTGCAGCGATTTGCTCTAACCATTTCAAAGACGACGATTATGAAAAAACAATGAATTCGTATATCCTCTTACCTAACATTCACAACAACATATTTACAACTAAATCATGGGATATTAAGGATTCTTTAGGTTAGGTTAAAATAAAAATCATCAATGAATATAAAAATGGTGTCAAGGTCTTGCATAGTATTAGAGTAGAAGTACGCTCACTCCGATGGCGACGATTCGCTGATTTCGATTTTTGGAATTTTTTTGCGAAAAAACTATAATCTCTACATAAAATCCAAAAATTATTATTTATTCTTCAATCATTTAAGAATCATAAAAAGTAATTTTTGTGCAAAAATTTCTATATTTTCAATTTATTAATTAATGCTGAAAATCTGAAACTGGTTGCCTCTGCGAAGGGAGCGCTGCAATCGATAGGTGGGCAATTTCTGCCTGAATTTATAATGGAGTCTTATGAGGGAAACTAAACCATCTCGAACATTTCATATTTCGCTGTAAATAAGAGTGGAGATTTTTTTAAGAAAGGTATGTGCGATGTAAGCTCAAAAGTGTGGTTAACTGATTGGCATTATTTAAATAAACGGATATTTGTTATATATGAATAATTTTGAGTTTTAATTTTCAAGGTTCGTGCTTACTCGCAATTTACGCCTCAAATGGCTATTTTTGCTAAAAATTGACTAGTGATTTTCTGACCAGCGAGTCAAATTTGAGTCATTAAATTTTGAATATGATTGACCATATCCTACTCACCACATTTTAATTTCAGTTATTTTTTCACATGCTGTCTTTTTAAGTTTCTAATTAAGTATAAAAAATGACTTTCGAATGCATGTAAAAATATGGAAGTAAAAAAGAATCTAAAATTTGACTGGCAATTTTCAGGCTGAGGAGTCAAATTGACTCGTAGATTTTTTTTGTACATTATTTACAGTACTTGATATTAAATTTATTATTGATTACAATACGATTAAGTATGGAAAATCTATACTTAAAGACAAGAGTTGTTATTTTAATTTATAAAATACGTCAACAATAATAAACAAAAATAAAAGAAATTTATATAATAAATTTAAAAAAAGGGGTTTAGAATTTTTTTTTCACTTTATTATAAAAATCTGTAAATTCTTTTATTGCATTTATCAATTGTGCTTATTCTTCC
>JAHWFO010046875.1:1555740-1569467 GCA_023313115.1 Rhysida immarginata | reverse complement strand
TTTAGAATATTATTCACTTAATTTAATCCGGATCAGCCTTTTTTCCTTTTTTTTTTTTTTTTCTTAAAAAAAAATCGCATTTGCGCCATCGCACGGGGCAACCACTGAACTATAGAGTGAGCGTACTTCTACTCTAATACTATGGGTCTTGTAGGGGTGGCCGTGGCTTGGTTGTCTCGTCGGTTGGCTTGCCAATCGATGGAGTTCAGCAACTTCAGGCGCGGCCAGCTGCTGGTTGGGTGACGGCCAGGGCTTGAGGGCCACTGCTGGCGGGACAGCTATTTGGGGCGCGGCTGTTGGGGGACTTTAGTCTGACCCATTTGCCGATTGACCATAGTTGGTTCGTTTATCCCCAGCAGCTCTTCCATCATGAAACCCCCCCGTGCTTCGGAGGGCACGTTAAGCCGTCGGTCCCGGCTGCTACTGTCAGCTTGTAGCAGTCGTTATTTACTGGGATGGCGCAAAACTCCCTCGTAGGAGTAGGTGCCGCAGATTATCGCTTGCGATAATCTACCTTCTGTACTAGATGCTAGAGATGGGTCTTGTATTGCTAGCTAAAGTAAGAGAAAAATAGAGACGATGTTAAAGCTTACGCGTTTCAAAGGAATAGCTTCATCTACAGAGCCAGTGAACCAGGCAATAGTTTCATCTACTGGTTCACCAGCTGTGTAGATGAAGCTATTGCTTCGAAGCGCGTAAGCTTTACCAAAAAAACCCAGTCGTATTGCTTTAACATCGTCTCTATTTTTATCTTAAAAATCATCAGTTGTAAATTCTGCACCAACTACATACATTACTGTTTATAAAAATCGCAACACCCTGATGGAATGGTCTAATCCATATGCAATTTGCAATATTTGCATACAATGGGTCAGAGTATAAATGATTAGATTTTCAGAGTAATTGCTTGAAAGAACACCATGCCTCGACGACGACGAAGGGTACCATATCAACAGCTGACAGACTTTGAAAGAGGACGCATAATTGGTCTGCGTGAAGCCGGATGGTCGTATCGTGACATTGCTGCTCGTGTAGGACGTAATGCAACGACAATTATGCGTGCATGGAGGCAGTGGAGCGAAGAGAACAGGGCACACCGAAGACCCAGCACGACCACACCGCGAGATGACAGACACCTCTATCGCATGTGTGTAGCAGATCGTACAGCCACTTCCACAGTGTTAGCACAACAGTGGGGTGCTACAGTAGGCAGGACAATGTCTGCTCGCACTGTACGACGCCGTTTGATTTCCAGAGGATTGATGGCACGAGTACCATTGTTGCGGATTCCTTTGACTCAAAACCACCGGCGCCTCAGGTTGCAATGGGCTCATCGACACCAACAGTGGCAAGCTGAATGGCAACAAGTTGTGTTTTCGGATGAGTCAAGGTTTAACTTGCAGCACCATGACGGCAGGATACGAGTCAGAAGACATCGTGGCGAGCGCGACCTTCCAGAATGCATCCTGCAGCGTCATTCAGGACAAACGCCAGGGGTGATAGTGTGGGGCGCAATCAGTTACCAGGGCCGTTTCCGTCTGATCAGAATCCATGGCAATCTGAACAGTGACCGGTACATCAGGGAAGTTGTGCAACCCGAGGTCATCCCCTTCCTGCAGAACCTTCCAGGCGCTGTATTCCAACAGGACAATGCCCGACCGCATGTGGCCAGAAATGTCCTCGCCTTTTTCCAAGCACATCAGACGCCCTTGTTCCCCTGGCCTGCTCGTTCACCAGACATGTCCCCAGTCGAACATGTGTGGGACAGGGTTGCTCATCGATTGGCTCGTCAGACTCCTGCAGCAGCAACTGTGGATGAACTGTATACCCGTGTAGACAGAGCATGGCAGGACATTCCCCAGGCCCTTATTCAGAGCTTGTTTGACTCAATGCCACGACGTTTAGAGGCTGTAATTGCATCCCACGGTGGTTTCACCCGATACTAATGTGACAATAAAACGCATTGTATTGACCTGAAAATCTAATGGTTTCTTTTCTGACCCATGATGTGCAAATGCTCCAAATTTAATGCAGATTGGGCTATTCCATCAGGGTGTTGCGATTTTTATAAACAGTAGTGTATTTACAATATCTAGCCAATTTGCTCTTACATTCACTTGTAGCAAGAACGGAAGAACATTCACTTGTTGCACCCTCTCCTCTCCCATTCATCCGTTCTTGCTTGTAGTCATCTAACCATTTTAAAGACTACGATTATGAAAAAACAATGAATTCGTATATTCTGTGACTGAATTCGAATATCCTCCTACCTCGGAATCGCAGATTTCATTAGACGTGGTTTTCGATTCATGAATTATAGGCCTGGGTATTTGTTTTAATAATCTTCTTTAAAATGATAGAGCAAATCATTGCAGTTGCGGTACAGATATTTTTATCCAATTACAGATTTTAAGCTTTTCTTAATTAAATTTGGATCTTTGGGGAAATGAAAAAAGGTAACATTCTTATCTTTTGTATTTTATTTTGAATTATTGCAAGTGGGAATCGCGCAAGATGGCATTTTGCTGTGTAAAAGCAACATTCCTCGTAATAACTTTTAAACATTGGACCTTGTGACGTCATAAAGCTGGCGATATTCCAATTACCAACACCAGATGGGGCGACAGTCAGTTTTCCTCTCGGACAGCGCTACCTGTATTCTTTATATCTTGTGTACGCCCTTCCGAGAACTTCTGCACCCAATTATAGATTGCCTGACGTCACAGGCAATGTTCACCATACGCGGGCAGCATTTCCTTGTGGATATCCTTTGCTTCCATATGTTTTGACCACAAAAAACGCACAATGGCATGCTGTTCTATCGTGGTACATGTACTCAGGGGCGCCGCCATCTTGTACAGTCATGCGCAGAACGATCGTTGTGCGTCACAATAAAACTAGATAGTGCTGCTATCTAGCGGTGACAGTTTCCCGCACTTAAGTAAAAAATGATGGTCGCAACTTCGATTTGTAACTTACTTATTGAATTACCCTCGTATAATGAATGCTTCTGTATATTGCTCAGTTCTAGATGCCCTTCTTAATCCCTACAATCGAAGATCCAATACGGATATGCAGATCCCATCTATCAGCATGGCAATGTGTCATGTCATATAGTTGCGTCCGACACCAATTCTTTGAACGAAAGAAACATTGAAGTGATGAAATGGACTCTAAACTCATCTGACCTCAACCCGATAAAGAATCTGTGGTATTATTTGAAAAAAAAGGTTAATGAGAAGAAACACAGCAACAAAGAGGAACTTAAAGTGGCGGTCATCCAAAGCTGGCCCGAAATTGATTCCAATACCTGTCGGAAACTTGTAGCATCTGTCCCGCGACGAATACAAGTCGACGGCAGAGCTACCAAATATTATTAAGTAATGAATTGCATGTTCTGTATGTAAATACGAATATTTTTTCCAGGTACCTTTCAAACAATATGTACTGTGTGGATTATGTATGACATATTTGATAATAATTCCGCTTGTTTGTAATAGGAGACATATAATAAGGTATTATCTTCAACGCGATGTAAATCTTCTTTATATTTCGAAAATAAATATATTTTCTGAACATTGAACAGGTGGTCAATGAGATACGTTGGACGGTAATGTGAGAAGGCGTCGGATGGTTCTGTCTACTTCATCCCATAAATGCTCGATCGGGTTGAGATCGTATGACCAACCTGGCCACTGAAGCAGGTGGAAGTCCGCGTCATGTTCCTCGAACCAGTCCAAGACCATTCGAGCACGGTGACAGGAAGCACTGTCCTGCTGAAACTGTCCGTCATCACCAGGGAACACAGTCATCATGAACGGGTGCACCTGGTCGGCAACAATGTTCAGGTGTGTACTGCATTCAGGGATGTGTCTACGGATATCAGAGGACCCAGTGTATCCCAAGGGAAGACACCCCAGACCAGCACTCCTCCTCCATCCGCCTGTACGGTTGTCTGCTGACAGGATGGGACCATGGCCTCGTGCAGTCTGCGCCTGATGCTAGGTCTACCGTCCACATGGCGAAGTAGAAACCGCGAGTCGTCTGACCGAGCGACCTTCTTCCACTCATCCAGCGTCCAGTGCGATGCTGTGTCCTGTTTTGCGGTGACAACGGCGATACCCGTACTGGCCGCCTGTTGTTAAACCCAGCTCGGTGCAAGGTGCGCCGCAGCGTGTGCTCCGGAATGGGTTGGGATCCTTCCTCATTGAACTGTGCTGCAATTTGTTGTGCTGACTGTCCTGTTCCTGTGGATTGATTCGTGCCAGTCGCCGTTGGCCTCGCTCATCCACGGGCCTGTTTTGTCCGGAGTTGTGTTTGTTGGAGGTTGTTTTCTGGCATAACTGTCATTCACGGAATACCCTTGACACTGTTGCACGTGAAAAGCCGAGGAGGTTCGCGGTTTTCGAAATGCTCAACTGCGCCCGTCGAGCTCCAACGATCATGCCTCGTTCAAAGTCGGTCAAATCCTTGGATTTACCCATATTCAATCCACTTCTGTTGCTGACTGCTACTTGTGATCCAATGCATTCATTTTATACACCGCTTCGGCCTGTTCCGTTATTAGGGTATCACTGGGAGGCCGATCCATTTTCCGTAAGAGGTGTCTCTAATAAATTGGTCGTTCAGTGTATATAACAATTCAAATGTTAAAGGACAAGTACCACTTAAAAACTAATTTTTGTCTAAATAATCTAGAGTGAAAATAAATTAATGCAGTAATATTAAAAACTGCCAAAAATTTCTCTAAATATATAAAAACTGCGTTTATATACGTGTTTCGTAAAATCCGTCGCGCTCCATTTTGGATGTGGAGCGATCATCCCCGTGACGTCATCGGCCTGCTGAAACGCGAGCTGTAGCTACTTTTAGTATTGTATGAGGTATACGATATGACAAGTGCGGCTCGAATAGCAATTCTGAATTCTCTTCAAGCGACAAAAATTTCGATGGAGATTTTTTTAAAACTAATCTATGGATTATTTGAAAATCATGAAATTAAGCCATACCAATTGGAGCCGCAAATAAAAAGATTTGCCAGTTGAACTTCTAGGCAATTGCCATGATGGGGAAAACGCCCCTCCCACATCGCTTAATATTCATAACATGTATGATTTTTAGACCGTTATCTAATTAACTTTTATTATTTATACAGGCAATATACAGGTATTGGACATTGAAACTGAAACACCTTCGCAAATAGCACTGGATACCCCCAGGGCTGAATAGAACCTTCTGCTAGGTAATTAATCGTATGCATATCAATGAATTACGTGTCAGAGTTCTTGGTAGTCACTCCAGTAGAAAAGTTCGATAGTAAGCTTCAAATTGTCTGAGCGCTATAATGGGAGACATATCCGACTTCAAAAGAGGGCAGATTGTTGGCGCGCGTCTAGCAGGTGCATCTGTGTCCAAAACTGCCACACATTGTGATGTCTCACGTGATACAGTATCCAGGGTGATGTGTGCATATGAACAGGAAGGACGAACCACGTCCAGGAGGAGCAACTGCAGGAGAAAACGGAAGTTGTCGGAAAGAGACGTCAGGACATTGACCAGGATTGTTGCGCGAAAGCGGAAAACCACCGCAGAAATGAATACACACCTCCAGGAACCTGTGTACACGAAGACAATCCGTCGTTACCTGTATAAATCCAACATCCATGGCAGGGTTGCTATACCGAAGCCTTTCATCAGTAGTACAAATGCCTCCAAGCGGGTTCAGTGGTACCGGACGCATAAAACCTGGACGTTGGATGACCTCAAACGCGTCATATTCTCGGATGAGTCCAGCTACACTGTCTTCCAAACAACAGGGAGGGTATTCGTCTGGAGGAGCCCCTCTGATGCCTACAACCCAGACTGCTTGGCAGCCACAGTCAAACACGGAGGTGGATCAGTAATGGTTTGGGGTGCAAACTGTGCAGGACCTCTACCGATCCTTCTCAAGACGTGTTGCAGCTGTGCTGGCTGCCCACGGTGCCCCAACACCTTATTAAATAAAGATTTTGGATTTCTACCAGGTGTTTCAGTTTCAATGTCCAATACCTGTAGATATACTAGGTTATCGGCAATTTACGAATTGGATCTAGGATAGGCTTGAGAAAAATAACAGGAAAGTTTTTCCAAATTGTGTTGTGAGCATTATCAGGAAAGAATTTCCCTCTGTGGAGTACTGTGCGTTTAAATAAATTGTCCGAAGATATTAAAGACATATTTATAGCATATTTAAATTTATTCCTACAGTGTTTCTATTCATTCATCATTTATTCCTACTTAGTTTTCTTTATCTGCTTATCAATAAAATTTGAATTTCCTTACAAAAAAAATCTTTCATTAATTTTTCAGTAATAAAACATTTTTGATTCTCTTTCTTAAATAATAGACAATTTGGGATTTTTCGTACGAAAAAACAAAACAAAAGACGAAAACGACATAATTTAAGTGGCAATTTTCGTATTTGCTCATGATTATTTTTTGTTTTCGTCAAACAAGTTGCGCTGTGCGCACGAAACCGACTTTTTATTTTTACAAAACGAAATTTGTTTCCCTTGCAGCATTCGGCCCTATTCAAAGTGGATTCTTCCAGTCGATTCGAAAGTTAGTTTTCAACATTTTAGAATAGACATTTTATCAATATTTTGCTTAAGCTACTGCAGTAGGTAATTCATATTTAGTTAATAGAGTTGTTTGTGCTGTCGAAACACACTGTACATTCAAACTTTTTCTTCGACGGAGCTAAAGTTTGGCGTCCATTATGAATCGGGGAGCTGATGCGCAGATGAATGCGCACTCGTTTCGTCATACGCAAATTGCACACGAAATTCCCTACGAAAATCTTGAAAAATTTCTGTTACATAAGTGACGAAAACGAAAATTTTTTAAATGTATTTCTTGAGCAGAAAAGGGTGAAGCATAATTGTCACACACGAATACCGAACGAAGTTTATAAGGCATGGTCAAATCGATGTCATGTTAATCGCGAGCGAAACTGCTAATTTGGAATGAAGAGTTTCCAAATTCATTCAGTGTCATTCATATAACGTCTCCTTTTTTAAAATCATTTAGTCGTGACTTAACTAACCTAAGCTACTAACATTTCAATAAACATTCCTTTACACAGAGGTCATTAAATAAATTGAAATGGCCAAGGTAATATTTGGAAACTCTTTCTTGTAAGTTTACTTAAAAAAAAATCATGGTGTCGAAGATTACAAGCAATTAGATGAGCTCTCTAACGTCTCCTACTGAATTGTGGAGCAGGCCGATGACGTCACATCGCCAGCTTGCTAATAAAATCATGGCGGATGCCATTTTTCGCTCACTGTCGTATTTTGCAGTTTTCAATCCAGATTTTTAAGGAATATGATGATTTTTATAGAAAATTATTAATGAAAGTGTACTATAAACGTCATAAACTAACAAAATTTAAATAAAAAAGAGTATGTGATTTTTAGTGGTACTTGTCCTTTAAGGATGCAGTTACAGGACAAGGGACTTGTCTTTGTATTGAAAAAAATGTTAAATATTCATTCCAATAATTCTTGCTTCAATATCAGTTATGAGTGATTCTCACTGTACTCTTGCTCTGCTAAATTAAAGTACCGTGGATTTTGAGAAATATTTTAGAGTTCTACTGCAGCTTTGTAATACTGGAAATATCAGATAATGTTTTGCCTCGACTAATATACATATCTAATTATTCAGTTAAAAAAGAAACGTTTGTTAAATTCAAAATTGATATTTATATTTAAAATAACCCTATTCTCAATATGACTGCGAAAAATTAACAAATCTTACAGAAAGCTTCCTTTTATATCAAAAATAACTCTTTTAAAGTGTATACTTAATCCTCTTGTTTTTTTTCAGGATAATAAACCATTAATGAATGATATAATCAAGTACGAAAGGCTAAATGGATACCGTCACATAAACCATTGAAGACTTGTATTGTTTATGTAATCCACCCGTTAAATTTCTTTATGTAATTTGTGTGTATTTGAAATGAAGCGGGCATACGTTTACAAGGAACTGGTCGTAACGGAAGCGTGTGTAATTCGGCGCCAACAATGCGATCGTTATACCCCAGTGCTTCAAGTCAGCGATAACAAAATAAAGTTGTATTCGTTCGTGACTCGTCATTATGAAATGATTGATATACAAATTATCCATTCCGATCCTTTGGAAATTTCTGACGTTATCTATTAGGATATTTACTACTGAGTCAGTTTCAATTATCTTTGAAACCACCCCCAACCATGATTAGAATTTGAATAGGTTTTTTGTGTGAAAATTTAAAGCGCCCTCTGATACTTAATAAATGATAGGAGGGTAAATTTATATTGTTCTTTCTTGCAACCTATATCTCAGCTACTGAAAATTTTTTGTCTAATGGTTGTAAAATTACAGTTTGAGGCAACGGTATTTGGGAAATCCAAAGCGACATTTTTTTTCTCAAATTGTTTGTAGCAGATCCACTATGCTGGTGAAGCTGATATCCATATAGATTTCCATTTCACTTTCTTCATTCCTTTCACACGTTATGAATTAGTCGACAAAACGCACAACTCGCTTCTATTGTTTCCATATAGATGAAACGTTTATGTGCCATCTGTTCAGCACTTTTCTTCCTTGTAATTGGGCATTCTAAACCAACCTCTAATTATGAATAAATTTCTTTTTATAATTTTCAAAGTATTCCTACATCATTTATCTTTCCGTTTGAAATGGAACGATCGCACGCTAATGAAGCGCAACGAGCTGAGGAACGCGCGCAAACTAACGAAGTGTGCGCGTGCTACAACAATGCCTTTTTAACAGGAGTGTGTTCCAAGCTAGCGTTAGCAATGCTGGAAGAGTCAAAATATAATTTTTTATTAAGTTTGGAATTTTTGCATATTTAAATTTAAAATACATCATATTAACATATTAAGTACAATTTGAGATTTATAATTACAAATATTTGCAGCAATTATTTTCCAAGCAGTTATTTAGACATGTCCCTCTGTTAAAGCGCTCATAGAAGGCTTGATCCAGTCTTTATTGTTGTTGACATCATTGGCTAGAAATTACCTTTCGATAACATAAGGCCTAACAGCACTTTGCTATCGATAGCATTAGTCAGGCCCAAGAATTAATAGCTATTGGCAACAATTAGGTGCTAATTTATTACGCCTAACTGCAATTTACTATTGCTAGAAATTACCTTTCAATAACATTAGGCTTAAAAGCAATTTGCTTTTGATAACTGTAGGCCTAACAACAATTAGCTGTTGATAACAATCTCCTAGTCAGCAATTAGCTATTGATAACGACAAGCCTGCCAACAATTAGCAGTTATTAACATTAGGTCTAACAGAATCACCAATTTTTATCAATAGGCCTAAGAGCAATGAGAGACAACAATGGCGACCCTACTTTTTATCGGATGTACAGAACCAATTTTGCATCACTGCATATTTATACACACGATATTTCTTCTTGACAAGTTGCTAGGAATTGACTGATTTATTACACGTCATATTTTGGCATTGAAAATTTCCAATATTTTCATGGTATTATTAGATCACGTACACCTCATTCCAAAAGCGTTTTCACTTATGTGAATAATATTCGGCCTCTTTGCAAAACATTAAACCAGTGAAATTAATCAGTTCAAGCAAGAAGTCGAGTGCGAATTGCATTAATTTTATTGGTTAAAACCTGATTAGTTTTAGTGCAGATGTATTGCAAGAACGGTGAACATCATTTCACCTATGTGACAACGCTTTTGGAATGGGGTGTACAACTGAACCAGTTTCGACCATTTCGACCTTATTAATATTCGTTAAATCCATTCATGACTCGTGGTTACAAGCTCTTTGATATACTGCAGGCTATACCTTAGCCTTTGAAAATTTCTAAGGGATAATGGCTACTTAAGAACACGCGCCAGTGAACCATTTCGACCATCTTCGAACTATATTAGCCAATTCGCTAAACAGTACTAAACGTTATATTCGTTCATGGCTCGTCTTTACGAGTGGTTTGATATGTTACTTACTATATCTTTGCATTGAAAATTTCTAGCGGGTATCATAATACACTGCTTTGCAATGAAATTACCCCACCCACAAGGAGTTATCCGAATGAGCCAAAAGTAAGTATACAGCAAGAGATGCATCTGAACACACCTTTATTACGTTATGGAGACAAGATGTGCACTCGTTTGTATAGGGTGTCCCAACGGAAAGCGGCATGAGTAGGTTGTGGCACCACCTCTAGCGGCGATGCATTGTTCCAGCCTCCGGTATAGGTGATCATACAGGTGGCGAATGTCATCTTGGGGTACGTCTGCCCAGACCTGGTGAACCTACTGTGTCAGTTCATGAGGATTGAGGGGTGATCTTAAACGACGTCCCACCATGTCCCACACGTGCTCAATTGGCGATAGGTCTGGGGACGTCGCGGGCCATGGCAGGCAGTTGACATCATGCAGATATGTCATGTTCATGTTTGCCGTGTGCGGTTTGGCGTTATCCTGCTGAAAAACTGCGCCGGGTATTGTGTGCAGAAAAGGCAGTAATACTGGTTGCGACGTACCGTGCTGCTGTCAGGGTGCCTTGAATGGTGACTAAAGAGCGTTCTGGTATCGTAGCCGATGGCACCCCAGACCATGATCCCGGGTGTTGGTCCACGATGACGATACCGGATGCATTGTTCATTGGCACGTTCTAATGGTCTGCGCCACATCCGTCCGCGTCTGTCGTCGGTGTCCAAACAAAAGCTGAATTCGTCGCTGAAGACTACCAGGCGCAATTCCTTTCTCCAGCCCACTGGTTCACGACACCATTGCAGTCGTATCGCGCGGTGCTCAGGTGTCAAAGGAAGACACAACCATGGACGCCTGGCAGACATTGTCGCGGCGTGTAACCGGCGTGCTATTGTCGCTGTTGACACTGGAGCAGTACCGGGAATAGTGATGTTATCGCGCAGTTGCCGCCGGGTGATGGTTCTGTCCGCTAGCACTGTTCGCAGTATCCGCCTATGGGTGCGAGCTGACGTGCTTCACCGGGCCCCAGAGCCTGGTCGTCTGGCATGTGTGCCTTCCCCGCGACTCATGGACAGCAATCCGTCTGGTTGACCATCCAGCCTCGGAGAGGCGAATAATGCGACCTCGTTCAAAGTCCGTTAAGTGCATGAACGGTTGTCGTTGTCGTCGTCGCGGCATTTAAACCGTTGTGCGGATTACAGTACTGTACGTTCACGAGGCAGTTGCTTCCTCCCTACTGCATGGAACGTCTCGCACAGGTGTCAACTGATGAGCCTATAACAGGCACCCAGACATCTTGTATCAACCCAAAAGGTCATGTCCCGTGAGCATGCATCTAATCGTTTACTAGTCGGAGGTAGACGAACCCACTAAATATGGATATGGTCGGATAACTCCTTGCTGATGGAGCAATTTCATTGCAAAGCAGTGTAGTACCACTAGAGCGCGTGCCATCTTCGAACTTGTCCTTGCTCTTTCCCATACACTGAGTGAGCATATTATTAGAGGGGAGATAGCCACAGTCATTCAAATTGCCCTTTAGACAAATCAGTGGACCTAACTGCTCCCAACAGAAGATCCCCCACACTTGCACACAACCACCACCAGCCTGTTTCCGACCCACAATAGCCTCCTGCAGTCTCTTTTCATGCCATCATCGCCCGTCAATCTTACGGAACAAAATTCGTGACTTGTCGGAGAAGGCGACCTTAGCTAAGGTGACCAGATTTTCAAAAGGCAAAACCGATGACAGGAACCGGAAATGAATGCATATGGGCGTATACCGGAAGTTACGTCAAATGAAGTCGGAAATGACGGGTTTTGATTATCAAAATTCAACTGGAAATAAGAAAGTAAACGAAAAACTTTTTCATGGAACTTTTATTAAAACAAAATCCATACATAATATAAGTATGAATTTCCTTCAAGAGATCTTTTCTCGATAAAAGATATTTAAAAAATTCAATACAAATTTGACCATATAATTAATCTTAGTGATTAGCAGAGCCTTCAGTGCTTTCACATCTAGCTGAGTTTTTTCACTTTTCCAGATATTGTTCATGTGAAAAAATATTCTTTCTGAGAAAAAAACGGGACAACCCGGGACATTTTAGTCAAAACCAGGCCAAATCCGGGACATTTTTTCAAGCCGGTACAACGAGTCAAAAACCGGGACTGTCCCGGCTAATCCAGGACGTCTGGTCACCCTACCTTAACCCACTCGTCTGTGGTCCAATGGCGATGCTCACGTGCAAAGTCTAGGCGTCGTTGACGATGACCCCCCTGGTCAACATGGGTGCAGCAACCATGCGTCGACTGTTCAGGCCCATCCGTAGCAGGGCGCGTTCAACGGTAATAACGGATACACGTCTGTTGGCACCACTGTTGAATGCCTTGAGCCGTTTTTTAACACGCTCTGCCAGTTCATCGATGCCTATCCTCCTTGTCTAATCAGCTCATCAACCTGTGCAATTGTTGGGAATGATGGCACGGTGGCTTGGCCCGGTCTGATTATTAAGTACCGAAAGGTGCTTTATGCTATCAGTGTGGGGAAACGTGTCTGTCTGTCTGTCTGTCTGTCTGTCTGTCTGTCTGTCTGTCTGTCCGTCTGTCTGTCTGTAACTCAAACTCCTCCGAGGCTATGAAAGATTTTCAAAATCTGTTTTCGTCAGTCGATGAATATGGTTCATGGCACGAACAAGTTACAAATATTATCTAAATCGGTTCATTGGCACGTGCACAAATGGTACCTCTATTTTCCCGCCTAGCAATTTTCTATGGGAAGATATATTGAGTAATATATCAAACAAATTGTAATGACGAGATAGATGCGGTTATTCATTACTATTTTCATCAGTCGATGAATATGGTACATGGCATGAACAAATCACAAATATTATCTAAATCGGTTCAATAGCACGTGCACAAATGGTACCATCACGATCCCACCTAGCAATTTTCAATGGAGAGATATATTAAGTAATATGTCAAACAAATCGTAATGACGAGATAGAAGCGAATATAAATTACTATTTCGGCCATTGATAAATATGGTTCAGGAAATGAACCATTTTGAAAATGGTTGGAATCGAAACATTGGCACGTGCACTAATGGTACCCTTATGACACCATCAATAATTTTCAAAGATAGGATATGGCATGTAATATATCAAACAAACAGGGATGATGTATCATAAATGAATATAACGTAAAATTAATGATAGTCCAAATTGGTTTCAAGTAACCTGGTTTAGTGGAACCATGATGGTTCATTAGAACTTTCAACGCTAAAATATTGCATGTAATATATCAAACGACTTGGAATGACGTGTCATAAATGAATATAACGTAAATTAATGATAGTCCAAATTGGTTTCAAGGAAACTGGTTTAGTGGAACAATTCTGGTTTAGTGGAACCATCATGGTTCATTGGAACCTTCAATGCTAAAATATGGCATGTAATATATCAAACCATTTGGAATGAGGTGTCATGAATGAATATAACGTAAAATTAATGAGAGTCCAAATTGGTTTCAAGGAACCTGGTTTAGTGGAACCATGATGGTTCTCTAAAACTTTCAATGCTAAAATATGGCATGTAATATATCAAACGACTTGGAATGAGGTGTCATCAATGAATATAACGTAGAATCAATGACAGTCGAAATTGGTTTCACAGAACCTGGTTTAGTGGAA
>JAHWFO010046875.1:1474987-1511000 GCA_023313115.1 Rhysida immarginata | reverse complement strand
TGGCTGTCCGTGGTGTCTGCGATAGCCCAATTGGTAGAGGCGTCGGCCATGATAGTCGAGGTTCCTGGTTCGATTCCGGGTTGCAGAATTTTTCCTTCCATTTTTCAATCGAAAAATTATTAGTTGAAAACACTTAGAAATTCAACAAGCGCATAAATTATAAATAAGATGAAGACTTCATAAAGGATCAAACGATCTAAATGGTTCAAAATAATAAATTATGAATTAAATTGTGAGTAATGAAATATATTTATTGTAATGGAAAAGAGTTTATTCCAATTTACTAAGATTCATTAGTCTTCATTCAAAATACACTGCTTTGCAATGAAATTGCCCCACCAACAAGGAGTTATCCGACCTTACCCATATTAGTGGGTGAGGGGGTTCGTCTATCTCCGACTAGTAAACGATCAGATGCATGCTCACGGGACATGACCATTTGGGTTGATACAGGGTGTCCGGGTGCCTGTATAGGCTCATCAGTTGATACCTGTGCGAAACGTTCCATGCAGTAGGGAGGCAGCAACTGCTTCGTGAACGTACAGTACTGTAATCCGCACAACGGTCTCAACGCCGCGACGACGACAACGACAACCGTTCACGCAATTACAGACTTTGAACGAGGTCGGATTATTGGCCTCTCCGAGGATGGATGGTCAACCAGACGGATTGCTGTCCAAGTGTCTCGGGATGCACGGACGGTAGGCCGGTGTTGGAGGTAAAGGCGAGAGGAAGGCACACATGCCAGAGATACCAGCTCTGGGGCCCGGAGAAGCACGTCAGCTCGTACCGATAGGCGGATACTGCGAACAGCGCTGGCGGACAGAACCATTACCCTGCGCAACTGAGCGACAACATCACTATTCCCGGTACAGCTCCAGTGTCAATAGAGACAATAGCACGCCGGTTACACTCCCAGACAATGTCTGCCAGGCGTCCATTGTTGTCTCTTCTTTTGACACCTGAGCACCGCGCGATACAACTGCAATGGTGTGGTGAACGAGTGGGCTGGCGAATGGAATGGCGCCGGTGGTCTTCAGCGACGAATCCCGCTTTTGTTTGGACACCGACGACAGACGCGGACGGGTGTGGCACAGATCATTGGAACGTGCCAATGAACAATGCATCCGGTATCACCATCGTGGACCAACACCCGGGATCATGGTCTGGGGTGCCATCGGCTACGATACCAGAACGCTTTTAGTCACCATCCAAGGCACCCTGATAGCAGTAGGGTACGTCACAGAGATTCTGCAGCCCGTATTACTGCCCTTTCTGCACACCATACCCGGCTTAGTCTTTCAGCAGGATAGCGCCAGACCGCACACGACAAACATGAGCATGGCATGTCTTCATGATGTCAACTGCCTGCCATGGCCTGCGAGGTCCCCAGACCTATCGCCAATTGAGCAAGTGTGGGAGATGTTGGGACGTCGTTTACGCTCACCCCGCAATATCCATGATCTTACACAGCAGGTTCACCAGG
Organism: Rhysida immarginata; assembly: GCA_023313115.1. Classification (NCBI taxonomy): domain Eukaryota; kingdom Metazoa; phylum Arthropoda; class Chilopoda; order Scolopendromorpha; family Scolopendridae; genus Rhysida; species Rhysida immarginata. The sequence goes on along the minus strand of JAHWFO010046875.1, from coordinate 1,509,514 downwards.
CCTGGGCAGACGTACCCCAAGATGACATTCGCCACCTGTATGATCACCTACGCCTGTGGCTGGAACAATGCATCGCCGCTAGAGGTGGTGCCACAATCTACTGATGCCGCTTTCCGTTGGAACACCCTGTACAAACGAGTGCACGTCTTGGCTCCATAACGTAATAAAGGTGTGTTCAGATGTATCTCTTGCTGTATACCTACTTTTGGCTCATTCGGATATGTAACTCCTTGTGGGTGGAGCAATTTCATTGCAAAGCAGTGTATTAAAAAGAAAACGTTAGCCCATTTCAGGAATTGGCTAGACAAAACAGCGTGGTATAGTGTCGCTATCTGTTACCACACTTTCAATATATTTCAAAATATCTGTGGTAAAGTTTTAAATAAAAATTGTCGCTCAGACAACAATGGTCAGGTGACACTTCAGTTCCGGCATGTGTTTCAAGCCGACGCCAACAATGCTTAAACATGCAACAACAATGCAAAACTGTTTCCGTAACGCTTTTTGGTGTCGTTTTTTGCATCACGTTTTTTGTAAATTGATTTCCAGCCTTAAAACATTTTCATGTTAAAATCATATACATGTACGGGTATTTGAGAATAGAATACGTTAAAATATTTTTTTGACGTTATTATATGTGTAGTGAATTCAACGAACATATAGTATTTCAATTTGCTCCTTTGACGTATCACCTCTTTTAATAGCATCTATATAAAAATCCTTTGAAACACAGCATTCTAAGTGGCAAAATGATCCTGGGACAATTTGAAAGTGTCGATTCTCCTAGTGACTATATGTTCCGAGACGATGTGGATGTGACGAACTGTATGTGTCGAGTCTACTGTGTGACAAAACGATCCTGGGACAAAGTGAATGTTACGGCTTAAATGTGATGACCTGAATATGTCGAGTCGCCTAAGTGATAAAATGATTATGGGATGATGCGAAATGTGGCGATTTGAATGAGACAACATGAATGTGAGCAAAAGTGACTATGACCAAGTGAAGTGTGACGAAACGATTTGCTTGTTAAAATCCCTTGCTCTATTCCCAGAAGACCATGTGTTTATGGAAGATTCATAAGAAATGTTTTATTCTTGGTGTTTTTTTCAATTGATCCAATCGTTTAGAAGATAGAGGCACTAAAAGTGTTGGATTAAAAAAGTGTTTTTTAATTGTGTTTGGATTAAAAAAAAAGGAAAAAAGAAATTGTTCATCAATTTAAACTAAAAAAATGATTGAACATTTATTATAACATTTATTGTACACCCATTGTTTTCATTACTGTAAAAATGTTATGTTCAAATAAAAACTTTGCTATCTATTTTATAATCCATTGTGTTTAGGAACAATTTCTGTTTTTTGTCTTTTCTTTAATTCAAACACACCACAGTTTCATTGCTTCTATCTCCTAAACCAGTGGTTTCCAACCTGGGGGTCGTGAAACCTTCTCTAGGGTGAGGGAGTCGCCGAGTTTATTATTTTTATTTGCATTTATGTTTTATTTTGCCATGTACCATCCTGTTAAAATACCGTTTTTCTATTCAAATGTGAGGTGAGGGTCGCGAGTTACTTAACTCTTAGATTCGAAAAAGGTTAAGGATTTCTGTCCTAAACGGTTGGATCAATTGAAAAAACACTGAGAATAAAAAATTTCTCAAATGTTGTGTACCATCTGAAAATATCATTAAAAATAGGGATTTCTATTACATTTCAAAGTTGACTTCTATATTCGAAAATGATCTTTTTTTTTTTGGGTTTTTTTGAAATGGAATACACATAAAAACCTCTCACATAAAAGTGCAATAATTCTTCCATTGAAAGTACTTTGTCAGATTTGTATTTTTAGAAGTTAGCTATTGGTTCACTTTAGGTGAGACACCGTGTAAAAAGCATCTTTTTTGTATGGAATTGCAAGTTATATTTTCAAATAAACACGGGTTTCTGCGAAATGTTTGATTTGTACGGATTTTGGTGCCTCACCCTCAAATAAGACTCTTACAGGAAAAGTCTTTTTTTTTTTTAACTTGCCACTTGTTATCTGAGCTATGGTCAGTGCAACAATTTAGCTTAATTAGTACACGAAAGATGTTTTTCATCAGATGCTTTGTTTAATTGAAAAACAGAGCATATGGATAAAAAATTTAATAATCACTTCCATTTACAAAATTGCTTGAAAAGTTTTTACATTCTGAATTTCACTTTTCATTGCGTATAAAAATTACTTTTCCAGCAGAAAGTTAAGTCTTTACAACTTTTTGTGTTTCAAAGGAGATGTTTTCAAGAATTTTTTTCTTCTTCTTTTTTTCCTGCATATTATTTTCCTCGAGTCGATATTTTTCCGCATTTTACAGTAACTATTTGCGATAAGTTTTGTAGGCATAAGAGAAAAAAAAGGATTTCTTCTCGTTTTATTTATTATAGAGACGTAAGCGAAAAATGTCATATTGTACCAAAATAATGGGCCGTAAATCAAAGTTTTGGCCGCCATCCGATTGGTAATGACACATCCCAGCCATGATTCTTTTGGGATCATTAAATGCTCAAGCGGAGATTTATTTCCAGCGATTTTAATTGTTTCTATTTAAACGCAGGAGGAGAAAAAGAAAAATTCGCTTTTATTTTGAAATTCTCCATTAACTCCGCCATATCGTAAACGATGGCGAAGTTTTGCAGCAGTTGTTGAAAATGCAATAAACTTTTATTTCCTCTTCCACTTTTTTTAATGTTATTGAGGAGCTGAGAGTTTTATTTTCACTTTGAAAATATTTCAAAAGACTGACGATCGGAGATTGAAATGGTAGCCGGAAAATAAAAAAAAAAACCTTTATAAATGACCTACAAGTAAATCAAAGGAATTTTATTCATGAAAAGCACAGAAACTAGAGAATTTTGTTCATTGGGAATTTGCTGAGTAATAAAAAACTTCATAAAATGCCAAGATCCTTATCAATGGAACACGACGCCACCATCTTGCCAATTTAGAAGAAAAAACAAATTAACAGGTGGTTTGAATGAAATGCAGGAGAAGACAGAATATGCATTATTCTTTCGAAGATAAGAATCTTTTTTAGCTATTAATTTCGAAAGTTGAAAACTCAAAGTTTAGAAGTTTCATTTTCGTCATTTCTATTTTGTATGATAATACGAAATATTAGAAAACTATGCAGTAAAGAGTAAAGAAAATTAATTCATTTCAACAAAATTAAATTAAAAACTTTCCTTTTAATGCATCAGATTTTTGCAATGATATGTAACTCTTTGCCTGTGTTCAACATCTTAGACACGTAAATATTACGAACTATATTATGATCAAACACACTGCTTTTGCTTGTTAATGTTATTTGTTTGATTTTCTTCCCTGCGGGCCTCAGTTAATAAGTCCATATGTCTGGCTCATTGATAATGATATACGAATTGAGGACATGTAACGGGAGATGACGAGGTCTCGGGACTTACAAATTAAAGTTGAACGCTTGTGGAATGATGGCCACAAGGCTCTTTCCATAATATTTAGAAATTCCTCATCTTCAGCCTCTAGCAACCAATTCATAATTATTTCAATATTGTACAAGTTTTCGCCTTGTTTTATTACAAAAAAAAAGACACAAAACCTAAAAGACATTCTTTTATTCTTTAAAAGTTTTCATTCTTTTTTTCTCTTTTTTAAAATGTTGATTAAAATTACTCATGCTGGATTTGGTGCTGCAAAAACATGCAATAACTCAACTTTTAATAAGAGGTCGTCCACAAATTACGTCATCCATCCAGGGGGGGGGGGGGGGCTGAAATACGCAAATAGGATCTCCAGCATTCGCGATCTTCCGCCATCAATCAGGCGCATGTCCCTTCGTCTCTTACGTGACCAACGGCTTGGAAAATAGAAACTTCCAAGTAGACCTATTTGCAGCCATACCAACGCTTTGCTTTGCTTGGTTTGGTTTGTTTGGTATTAACGTCCTTTTCAACTGCTATGGTCATTTCAGGACGGCGTTATAGGGGCCGCAAATTTTGCCTCGCAAGGGTTCTTTAACGTGCAGCCGGCAAACGTCTACAAGGGACCAACGGCTTTACTTCCCTTCCGAAGGAAGTGCGTGATCTCAGGATTTACCCCTGAAAAATCCTCGTCGTCCTCGGCCGGGATCGAACCCGCGTACTCGAGCATCAGAGGCGATCACGCAACCTGCTGAGCCACCGAGGCCGATCCATACCAACGCAACTGAGACTTATCAATGCGGAAAAATAGCGGCTCAACATATGAAGACTCCCTTATTGTGCTGCTGTGACTTCTATCACGAATAAAAATAATCTTGATTATTGAAGAAAATAGGAACGAAAATTCCACAACCTGGATTCGAACCAGGAACCTTCAACTCATCGCGCTGACGCATGGGCATGGATATGAAAGCATTACGCTATATACATGTCCTTTGGGCTATTTTTGAGCAGTTACTTAGTTCGCCGGTTGGGACTATCTTTAATAATGACGTAATATTCATTTATTCAACCCAAAGGATATGTAGATAGCGTAATGCTTCCATGTCCACAGTGACGCAGCTGAAAGTTCCTGGTTCGAATCCAGGCTATGCAATTTTCTTTCCTATTTTCATCAATAATTTAAAATCTGAACTGTGGCTTGGGATAAACCACTCATTGACCATTCTTGAGTTATTCTTTAAACTTAATTTCTTTTACAATAACTTCCCATTCGACAATATTTGCGAATTTTTTTACGTATAGATGGTAAATAATCCCGGGTGCGAAGTATTAATTTACACTGTGAACCAAGATGGACGCCCTGCTATTGAGAATTTCGTTTTTTCACGGAGTTTCGAGTTAAATAAAATTTTAAAATGCCATGATGTTATTAATGCGCTAATCTTTCGATTTAAATAAAGTTATATGTGACTGTAAAGTAGTCCTTTAGCAACCAAATCAAAACATTTAGCTCAAAGAAAAAATATATAATAGTAAAAGTAAGGTAGCACCTGTCACATATCTTAGGAATCTCACTTTTGGCTGCTTGCATCCGCGATCAAACTCGTTCGGTCATTACCCAAGACGCCGCATGACATGTGAGAATAGAGACAAAGATAGATTAAAAAAAAAACAAAAACAGACAGCTTGGCTTTTTTTGTTTCCTTTGCCAGCTCATGTTTCTGACCACTGATCGCCATTATTCGCGTGTGGCACAGCTTGCTGCACCGATTTGAGCATCCAATAAATAATGTGAATAATGATTTTATTGAAAAGCCTGTCGTATAACGGTTGGCACAATACTGGAAACTGTAAATTCGATTTTATTTAAAAAAAATTTCGTTTTTGACAAAACTGTGATAATTGACAGGACTGTCATCAGTAAAAAAGTTGGTGCCAATATGACAAAGTCATGACTGTGAATTTGGCAGTTACTAATCTAACACAAAAAACGTCCACAGCTCTTAAAAACGTAAAGTGTGCTGTAGTGAAACTGACACGTCCGGCTCTTTTTGGCCCTCCTTTTGCCGTTTGATCGCCTCTCTCATGGCTACATTTTCCTCGGTAGATGGGGGCATATTGCACGACCACTATATTTTGAAACTGAAACATAATTAATTAATCAATCCACATGTAATAGATAGCAACAAATGAAGTATATAATGTTACTTGCTTTTGATTTTATTCGATTGATTTTTTTTAATAATTTATGAACTTTCTTTTATTAATTTATTCTGATTGAAAATTTATGATTATGCACACATAACGAATAAAGTACTATACAATATAACTTGCTGCCTGCTTTTGCTATGAACTGATTTTATTCAATTCAATATATTTTTTAATTATTTTTCTATTTATATTAAAACTAAATTATAAAAATAAAAAATATATATTTATGCACTTGTAAAGAATATCATAAAAAGAAATAGCTAATGTTACCACTGGTGACTTGAATTGATTTATTTTTGAAAAATTTTGTAATCAAGTTCAACATTTTATTTAGACTTTATTATTTTTTTACAGGGTGATTCAGTCAATTTCTGACCATTTCACTCGAATGACGTGCATTAGGGATAAACAATTGAAAGAATATGAGCGCCATATCGAATTTCTAAATAGTTGGAGTTTGTATTGTTGCAACGGCGCCCGCTTTATCAACAGAGCAGAAATGCAAGATTGTCGAATGGTATATCGAGACAAAATCACCTGTAACAGTGCAAAGAAAGTTCCGGAAGGAGTATAAGTGTCGAGACGCACCAGGCAGGCAAGCAATCATGGATTATGTCAAGCAATTTCGTGCCACTGGATGTGTTAAAGACAAGAAAAAAGGCGGGAGCGAAGCTCGTGTTCGAACGGCCGAGGTTGTCGAAAATGTTCGCACAAGGTTGGTCGATTCCCCTACCAAAAAATCTGTTCGCCGCATATCCATTGAAGAAGGGCTGTCGTATACCACGACGTGGCGAATTTTGAGAGAGGATTTACACCTGTTCTCGTATAAGATCCATGTTTATCATGAGTTAACAGACACTGGAAGACAGAAGCGACAACAATTTGCGATGGAGTTTGGAGCAGAAATGGAAGCCAATCAGGACATTGTGGACAACCTGTGGGTGTCAGACGAGGTGATGTTAATAAACACAAGGTTCGTTTTTGGGGTTCCCAGCATCCTCATGAGATCCATAAGTCACCTCTTCATCCACGAAAGGTTATGGCTTGGTGCGCGATTTCCAAAAGAGGCATCATTGGTCCGTTCTTTTTTGAGGGCACCGTAACGTCACAGGCTTACCTTAACATGTTGGAAACCTTCTTCATCCCCGAGCTGCGAAGGAGGCGTATACCGCTTCGACATCAATGGTTTCAACAGGATGGGGTTAGGCCTCCTATCACTAATGAAGTGCTAGACTTTCTCAATCAGAAATTCGGAAATCGTGTCATTTCAAACAGGTTTCCAGATCGATTCGGGGGTGGCTTTCTTGGCCCCCTACGAGTCCTGACCTAAACCCATGTCATTTTTATCTCTGGGGGTTCCTTAAAGACAGTGTGTTCACTACAGCACCAAGAACCCTAGACCAGCTGCGACAAAGCATCGTCGACTGCTGCACCCTTGTGGATGCAGAAATCCTGGATAGAGTTATGAACGACTTCACCATTCGGCTGCGAGCAGTTCAAAACGTTCGTGGTGGCCACATTGAGCATATCATCAAGACTTTTCCACGGGAATAAAAACTCCGTACTGCCTAAAATATCATACTGAAATGCTAAGTTTGTAAACATTAATGGGTCAATAAACCATAGTACTGAAATGGTCAGAAATTGAATGAATCACCCTGTAGAAATACGGCCAGCCGATTGTTGACGCAAATACAACCGGCCGATTTTGTGTTGGTACAAAAAAACAGAAACCCGAATCTTTTTTATGTATATAGAACAGACTGCTTTTGTTTATCCGTCGGCATGTTGTTGGCGCGAGGAATATTGTTGGTGCATGGCATATGTTGATGTGTGGCTTATTGCTGGCGCGTGGCATGTTTGGTCTGTGGCTTTTTGTTGACACTTGGCATATTGTTCTGACAGACTACTGTCAAACAAACAAACAAACAAACAAAGAAACCCCAGTAATTTTTATATACTGGGTGATCCAAAAGTGTATTACATTTTTTTACACTGCTAATGACATTTTCAGTGTTTGCGTATGCCTCGTGATTCTTATTGAAAGCATTGAATTGCTGGAAAGCAAACACTGAAAATGCCGTTAACAATGTAAAAAAAATGTAACACACTTTTGGATCACCTGGTATAAGATAAGCACTTGAACGATCGTGCGTCGGCAAGCGACCATCGCGTGCGCGAGTTCACGTCAACAATATTTAAAAGAGAAACAGAAAGTAACACTGTATTCATTCTTGACAAATCGATTGTTATATAACATGCCATTGTCTTGATATTCTTTAAGGCCACGTGACTTGACTTGAAGGCAGCGTGACCTGATTTGGTATTTTTAGCACTAAATTAGTATTTTTTGGTCTAGAATTTGTAGGAGTCTTATTTTTTTTTTAGTATTTTTCTATAAATTATATTTTTTTCGGTATTTTGGGGATTATTATGGCAATCAGAGGAGATAGGGGATTATTAGACAATTTCGTGCAAATTGTTTTGACATAGATGCGTTCGAGAGCATGGAAATCTGGAAGTCCAATAAGAAAATTCAAATGACATTCAGAACCAAGATCTGACTCTCAACTGTTACGAATGGATTGCGTCGTCGAACCAAATTTTATCAACCAATAAAAGACGGACAAATTTATTCAGTGTCTGTACGAATAAATACAAAAAAACTAAATGGACAACTCTGTCACTCTGTGATAAAATACAAGAAATTCTGTCTGGTTGTGATATCCTGTTTTACCTGTTAGTAAAGTAGGAAAATTAGAAGATGGCAAAGGAGCATACAAGTTTTCTCTTTTGAGCTATCTAGCAAAATGCTTATTGACTTTGCCTATAAGTATTGCAGACGGGGAAAGCATATTTTCCATGGTAAATTTAATAAAAACTGACATGCGTAACAGATTTTCAACGGAAGGCGTTGCAGCAATGATTTTTATAAAAGAAGGGCTTACTAAAAGTGGTAATTGTGTATCCTTTGTTCTAAGCTCAGGGATGCTTAAGAGATTGACGATAGTAATAATTGTATCAATACGTAAGTGCAATTTACGGTGATTGTGATGAATAAAATAATGTGACATTGTATAGCGATATATTATAGATTTTTATGCATACATGTCTATTAAAACTAATCTCAAATTTGTATTTATTAATTCTATTTAATTGCAGGTGTTGGATATTACAATAAATTTCATTATCAATTCCGATACCAAAATTAGAATTCAAATTCAGATTCCCATACATCTTTTGGTTTTTTTTTTCAATACCAATTCCGTTCGCATCTTCCAAATTGGAAAAAACTGAATCCGAAACTGATTTTGATATTTCCCTCTTATTAAGAGCTTGAACAGGTCCACGAAAAAACCTGAAAAGTTCATACAGCCGAGCTAAGACCTTGATGTCGTATATCTGAAAACAGAATTCTCGGAATTTTTCAATACCGGTAATGGTGATTTACCTTTTCTATACTCACTTTTTCATGCTGTATCGAAATCTGGAGTCAATATCAAAAATTTCGAAATTTTGTAATCCTTCTCTCTCTTTCTCTGTCTGTACGTGGCAACTATAACCTAATTCAACAATGACCTGCCTTAAGAATAACTCACTAATTATTTACTTTGAATGGGTGACAATACTGACAATAATATTGACGATGTTGTTAAATTATTCTTGTCATAATTATGAAAACTGGACAATTTCATAAATGAGATTTTATCGTATCTATCTGGTCTATTTGGACTTGTAACAATGAGGATGTTGACCGAATTTATCAATTAATTTGCGTTAATTTCGTCAATTAAAACAAGCGGAGAATTAAATGTATTTTATGTGCAGATAAGGTTGGAGATAAAGAAAATTTCAATTATCACCTCTAATGCTACGCGTCCACTGGCACAAATAACATAGTTATTTAAATTCTTGATCTTTAATATCCAGGTTATCTGTAGGTGTCCATTACAAAGGATCCCAGTTATAAAGAAAATCTGGTTAGAGGAAAATATGTTAGTTATTGACGTCATAACTGAGTCAAATGACTCATAACCGTGATATTTTCATCTTCGTTTAAAATTGTGGCAGATTCCCTCGCTTCGCTCACAGACAAAAATTTTGCTAGACCCTATTTAGTTGTGTGTTTAGAAATAAATATAGCGAAAGAAATCATAAATTCATCGCCAGTCCTCTTGCATATTACGGGCCGAAGACATCTTTCTTTTGTAAATATCTATTTATCTTAGTTTTATCGCTATTGAAAACATCGTAAGCCGCGACCGACAGCCCACTTCTGTCAAAGGCGCCATGACGTCACAAAATGGACAATATGACGAAGCTGACGCGAGAACATTAAAAACATCGTCATAATAAACTATAGTGCGTTTCAGAGCAACTTGACTGTATTGGAACAGTAAGGCTAGGGTCACACAGGCGTAAAACGCCGCGTAAATACGCCGACGTAACGACGCCAGTGATGTCACTTCCGGTAAATAGCATGGTGCGGCACTTGGCGACGTCGTTACGTTGGCGTATTTACGTGGCGTTTTACGCCAGTGTGACCCAAGCCTTACGCAACCTTTTCACGCCTTGATGTGACGTCGCATAGAAAAGTAGTGCGGCGTATGTTGTTGTGATTGGTAAGTGTTACATCTTTGCAAGGAAGCCATCCTCAGATACAGCCATAACCGCGCATTGATATTGGATCAACTGCATGTTATTAGGTCCCGTAACTGTTCTAACACAGTCAAGTTGCTCTGAAACGCACTATAGTTCTTTTCCTCTGCAGTGGACACCACAAAAGGTTTGAGTTTTTAAAAACCTGAATCTTTAAGTTCTAGAAGTTAAATAACTAGGATATTTTTAGCAGTGGACGGGTAGCATAAGAGGGGAGTTCAAGTCAAACCGGGACTTTTGCGCTTATAAAATAGAAGAAAAATTTCAAGGAGTGGACACAGCATTTATTATATGCTGAAAAGCATACACTATGACCACCTACTCAATAACGCGTTGCGCCACCTTTTTGCCTGCAAAACAGCTGCAACTCGCCTTGGCATGGATGACAAGTTCTTGGTAGATGACTAGAGACAGGTTGTACCAAATGTCTAAGCAGCGATCACGCAAAGTCGAGATATTCCGACTTGGTGATGTTTGAGCTCTGAGCTGCAGCTCCATGACATCCCAAATGTGCTCTATCGGATTAAGTTTCGGCGAGTTAGTTGGCCAGGACATTAATTTGAATTCATCCTTATGCTCCTCGAACCACTCCAACACAATTCGTTCCTTGTGACATGGGGCGTTGCCCTGCTAGAAGATTCCATTTCCAGTTGGGAAGATAGACGCCATATAAGTGTGCAACTAGTCCGCAATGATGTTTAGTTAGTCCGCAGCTTTCATGGTCCGTTCTACTGCAACTACGGTTCCCAGAGCCGCCCAAGAACGTCCCCCAAAGCATAATACCGCCACCACCAGCTTGTGTACGGCCTGCTGTACAGAGGGGGAGCAACTGTTCGCTTGGAAGTCGGTGTACCCTGACACGACCTTCGATGTGATGAATAAGAAATCGTGATTCATCTGACTAGAAGCTCCCCCAGGATATCCACTTATCTATGGTCCAGTCTCGATGTTCCCGGGCCCACTGTAGGAGTAGTTGACAATGACGTTTGGTCAACAGAAGCACACGAGTGGGACGTCTGCTGCGCAGTCCCATATCCAACAGTGTCCGCTGAACGGTGTGTTCCGAAACACTGGCACTTGAACCTTCACTTCATTGGGTTGTCAGCTGAGGCACATTCTGGCGCGGGGCAGTCTCCGACATCCTTTTTCTTTGATGACGCGTGGGCGTCCAACACCTTGGCGTCTACTGCTGATTTCACTTTGCATAAATACTAACAACGGCAGATCGTGAACAACCTTCCAGTCGTGCAGTTTCGGAGATAATCGTTCCATTACAATTCTTCGGGCCATTACAATCTGCCCTCTATCAAATTCGTTTAGATCAGTAGCCTTTCCCATCTCTCGCAAAATGAAGTGCAAGACTGATTCATTACCTTCTCCAGTAGCAATTAAATATCATTCCCACCTAATTACGTGCCCTCCACGTGATCTAGACGAGTGCATTCACCAATGTGATGATGGTCATAATGTTTTGGCTCTTCAGTGTATATTGGTTTCGCTGTTTGTGTGTTTGTCCGTCCGTCTGTCTGTCTGACAATTTCTCGAGAATGCTTTAACTTTTTTAAATTCTGTTTTCGCTAGTCGATAGAGACTCTTCCTGAGCTCATCTGATTAGTTTGTCATTGAAATCGGTATAACATTCACGTGACTATTGGGACCCGACCCTTATCCCCATTAAAAAATTTTTATTGGCAATATAAAGCATCTCATATGTCATTCAAACATGAATCACGAGCACAAAACGAATATGACATTTTTTTCAATTTTCGAAATGTTACATCCGAAAAAATGACCCCCGAAGAGTACTTCAATGATCCCTTACTGCGAGCTTTAGCTAAAGCTGTATATAAGAATACAGCCTAATCGCTACGTTTGTCCGTCCGGTCGGCCGATGTTTGCATGATAACTCGAAAACATATGAACTTAACTCCGATGTATCAACTTATGATGACTTTCGTGGACCCCTTTAAGTACGTGCACTAATCTTAAGAATATCAACCCATGGCCTTTGATATAATAATCGATTCGTACTGACGAGTCATAGTTATTTATTTAAGTTACAGAATAACAAATCTACCGGTCGGTGCCCATATGGCCAAAAAGCCTAGAAGTAGGACCCCGACAGGTAGCGTAAACAAACAAGGTCCAACGATATAAAACAATAGAATAGAATAGAATAATAATGAATAAATCGAATTTTATAAAATGTTAATTTGAAAGAAAAAACTGTTGTAAATTATAAAAGTTTTAACTGCTTTTCTGTTGTTATTTACTCGAAAAATTTGCTCACTTTATTAGTCTTGTTTGAATTTTATTACAATTTTGTCACAATTAAACCTGAGTTCGAGCCTGTACGGAGAAGAAAATAAAAGATAAATCAAATGATTATTAAATGCTTTATTAAAGTAAAAATAAAAAAAAGCGTTTTCTTTTTTTCGTCGCCGAGCTGGCCTCAGCGTTAGAAAATTTTTAAACTTTATATGGTGAACTCAGGAGATCTGAAGAGGAGCGCACATTTATGTTCGCGCTTCGGAAATGCTGTTTTCACATTCGTGTTGGCCCGGAGATAAAAAGGAAAAATGATTTGCTAAGTCGCTGTCTTCTAAACAGCTTCTTGTAATATATTCGATGTGTTTATTTGATGTTTTTTTATCTTTCTTCTTAGCATAATATTTGGCTGAGAATCGAACTGTGTTAACTGGTAATGGATAAGCGGTAAAACCTTGCTTTACCTAGCTATTTAATGCTAGGTCTGTTGTTAAAAATGGCTAATTCATGTTAAGGTCCATTTCCATAGCCCGCTTTTTGCGTGAAGATTGATACTTTTAGGTTTTGCATGTGATTTTTCAAGCTGAAACTATCCTAAATAACAAGCTGATATGCGCTACTTGCGGGAAGCGAGAGGATTTTTAAATTCTCAAGCGGATATCTAGGTCAGTTTGATTTTAAACCCACTTGCTGCAGAATTTTTGTCAATACGTGTGAACCATCTTAGGACAGCCTTCATCATCATCAGTGCCCGCCAAAAAACTGTTTTAGGGGTCCAAAGAGATGAAATCACTCGGAGCGAGATCCAGGTTGTAAGGTGGATGTGGCATTATCTCCCGGCCTAGTTGTCACGAGCGATGCTTAAGGGTATGGTTGGTAAGGACATCCATGCCAGGTAGGCATTTGCTGACGGATCAGATTCCGATCGGCTATGGTCGTATGTCTATCCGTGTGGGTGGCGATTGGTATTCGGAGGAAAGGTCTCCTGGCGATTGCGGAAAGTCTATTCTGGAACAACACATAACTTTGAACCCTGAAACTAGCCCGTTCAGACTAATCGGCTGGTCGGAACGCCTTGGTCCGGCTTTATGGTTAGTAGTTGCTTTGATAAAGGATAGTCTATATCCGAAACGTCAGCTCTTTATTTTGATTTTATTTATTAATTTTAAATTTTTTATTAATCATTATTTATTTACTTTTATTTTTTAATTAATAACTTTTATTCTATTCCAGGGTTTTTGTGTCTTGTCCTTCTCTCATATATATCCGTCGACAATGGACATCTAAAAGAGTAACATTTTCACATTAAAAGTTAAAATATCTATTTACAAGGAGGGAAACTATATTAAAAACTTTAAAATAGTTAAAGCTATCCTATATTAGCAGAAACAGTATGTTGGAGAAACGGGTAATACCATACGTACAATATTCGCCAGACATAAGTTCGACATCCTTAGCAATGCTGACACTCCTGTCGCTAACACTTTAATTCCCCTGGTCACTCGTTGCAGGGCGTCAGCCTTTACATTCTTCGCAACAACTTCCATAACAAAAAAAGAAAGAAAGCAATTCGAGTCTTTTCTTATTTGGAAATTTAATTCCCTCACCCCCAATGGCATTAACCTTAGCAAAGGCACTATTCCTTCATTACCTTTCCCATATTCCTCTACAACTTCAACTATTCCCTAATTTGTCGTAGGCTTTCTGGGCCCTTTTTCTTTCTCTTTATCTTTTCTCAGTTATTTCCTCTTTTTTATGTTCTTTCACAGTTTTCTTCTTCTATGTTCATTTTATGTCCGTAGGCTTTCTATACTTCTTTTTTCAGTGGCCTTTGACCCGTAGCTCTTGTATACGTAGCCCTATCATTCCTAACCTTTTTGTTAGTTTCAGGATTCCCACTGAAATTCTAAATCCCATTTCCCTGATTTTTCCTGACATCGACAGTCTTATTTCCCTGACATATGCATGAAAATGGCCCTGCTTCCCTGACTTTCTCTGATAACTTTTCATTTCCCTAACATTCCCAGAATGTAGGAACCCTGTAGTTTCTGTCATTTTAATTCTGTATGTGTTATACAAATGCATATTTTTCGCCGCCCTCCTATCTGCTCCGATTCGTCCTCTTTTCAGTCCTATTCCAACATGTCACTTAATTTCCTGGCCTCCCATTTGTTCTCTTCTAGCATTTCAGCCAATACCATCTTACTATTTCCTGTGCTAACTATATATAAAGTCGTCCGTAAGTACTCCTTTCGCTGAAGTCGGCAAAGGAGTCTTTGCTAGCGTCTGACGGTAAAAGTGTGTCCTGCGAAAGGGCCTACAGGGATGCCTGTTTGGATCCTAGGTTTACTGCATTTGACCTAGTATTTAATGAAATGCTAGATCTCTCAGGAATGACATAAACGCCAAGTACAATGCACTCGAGGCGAAGGTCGACTCCTTACGAACACGTTTTGAGGAGAAATTCAATAGAATCAACACGAAAATTCAAAACTCTCGTACAGACGTCATCAACAAGATAAGTGATTTTAGAGAAGCCTTTGAGAAATGTTCCGGGACTCCAAAGGCCGGAAACTCCCATGGAAGAAAATAAGGTAAGAGGAAATTTTCAACCTATCTCCCTTGCTAGCTGGAGTCCATGGAAATAAGTGATGATCGTGACTGTTCGACAAACGGTGGCAACAAAAGAAGCCATTCCGACGGAAGTGATGGAGAAGTGGAAGACAGTGCCTGGCCAGTTGTTCGTAGCAAAAAAACCAGAAGGGGGACAAGGACGGAAAATTCCCAGATTAAGGTAAGTGAAAAGAGAGCTATTTACATTCCCCCTATCATCGTTAGACTTCACGGAAACCGATTAAGGAAGTGCTAGATGAGATAAAAAAATCACGTAACATTAGATAAGATTACTTGCACATACCGGACGCTCAGACACTATCAAGGTTAAATGCCACGATGAGGAAACTCATAAAACCCTCTGCCAGGAATCAAAATGAATGGTGTGCTTAAAATCCAGCATTATCAGCTCAAATCTGAGGAACTGTTAAAATACGTTTGCGTAATGTAGATATATCGTATGTCATGGAAGATATTTGCGAAGACCTTAGAAACGCTAACTACTTCCCCGATAAGGCAGTTAAGCTTGTTTTACATAGAAAATCCCTGGCTGAGCGGACGCAGATCCGCATATATTGCGTAAAGTGGCGCCTCCGTGCACATTCCGCGTGGAAACGCGGAATCCGTTGAGCATTTCACAATTAAAACTTTCGCGCAACTTTTCCGCTTAAGCTGTCTCCTAATTGGTCCCTCTAAAATAGTATCTTCTTTCGTAAAATGGAGTCTAAAACTAAGCTTCTCAAGTAAAACAAAGTCTATCAAATGAATTTTCAACAATTTTTTAAATGGAGATGTTATATATTGTTAATTTTTTCATTTGGCGGAGTATGATTTAAAAATACAAGAACCGTACTGCCCAGTATTTGTGTAATAATAAATATATATTTTAATTACAATAATATTTAAAAAAATTAACCCCTTTTGGGTAAAAGTCGAGAGTAGCATTCTCTAATTTTCTCGGAAGACATCAGTCAGCCCCGTCGCGTTTATGTATGAATTCATTATTTTAATGTGTCTAATTAATACATAAATAATTTATCATATTGTAGGAATTATATTTTACGAAATTTATGCGGGGAAAAAAATCACTGAAGTCCCGTGACGGTGAACATCAGCTACGGGCGGGCTGTCGGTCATTGATGTCGGCCTGGCCGCACATACATCGTCACGAGATTTTCTTGCATAATTTTCCGAAAATATAAATTCTATAATGCGATATATCATTTACTTATTTAATAAATATGTTACACTTATTTAATGATTAAAAACAATAATAAATTCGAGCTAGACGGGGCTGAAACAAGCTTTATGTAAAATAGGTTTAAACGTGAAGGGGCTGATCGATCATCGATGTCACCCGAGAAATAGAAACCGACTTTTACCTGGTTTTGTTTTATGTTAGCTGAGCATTTCTGTGTTCTTTATTTGGTATTCCAAATTGAAATTCGTTCAGAAATTAAAGAAATAAGTTTCTCATGAAACACACATTTGCTGGCCATCGCTGTGTAGTAGAGTGTAATTTTTATCTCTCCCGCTTTAGGTTCTCCCTAAATGCTTTGCGCTTTACCTGCTTCCTGATTGGCTGAGGCAAAGCGGATTCCGCAAAATTTCCAGACCTCCTTGAAATGAAAAATCCGCTCCGCAACTCTCGCGGAGCAGATCTGCAACATTGCGCGTGAATGTGAAACGCCTCAGTTTAGCGGAAAAAGTCCGCTTTTGCCCGCGGATTGCGCTTCCGCGTGTTTTCCGCTCCACAAAGCTCTATGTGAAACAGGCTTTAGACTTAAATAAAGCAAATGGTGCTGTTGAGATGCCAATGGTCCTAGTCCTCCTCCAAAACACTAAGCACAATAAATCTTTCCTAAATTTAAAGCGCATTGGTCCACTTGCTGTAACAGTTGAATTGTTTAGGGGCAACAATGTTACAATAGTTTAAGATTTGGGCACGTGTCCCAGGGCTGCACCGAGTCGCCGCGTTGTAACAAGTGCGCGGGCGACCACCAGTCAAGGGATTGCAGCAATATAAAAGGTATTCGATGTGAAGGCTACTTAGTGTCCCAAATACCCACAAGTTAAAAGAAATCGAACCTCCAAAGTAGCTGAAGGAAGAACTTTTGCTTCGGTTGCTTCTGCTTCTATTGGTAAGGGAGCTGCTGACCACGACGAATTGGCGAAAATTCAAAGGTATCTGGGCAACCTAATGAATATGTTAAAGGATAGTGGCAAAGTTTTGCCACAGATCACTCAAACTGAGACAAGACAATAATCATGGATAGACATCCCTACAAAATTATAAATCAAGGTAAGCTACGTTGCACTATATGAAATGCGAGGGGACCACTCGCAAGCGTTTGAATTTTATGATTTCCTTACAAGCTGGAATATTGATGTTGCCTACTTGTGCGAAACCTTTTCAAACAGAGTAGGACTTTCAATCTATCAGGGTACTATGTTTACAGAAATGATAGGCTCCCTAAAAAAAATTTCAGATCCACCCTCTGGTTGGGTAGCTATTGTTGTTAAAAAAGGTATTGATCACACTAAGATTGTCACACTTAACCTTGTGAATATGGAAGCAGTTTCCATTGTCATTAAAGATGCTGACGTTGGAGAGGTTAAGTTTACTTCTCTGTACAACCCACCCAGGCACAAGTTAGACCCTCGCGATCTAGACGAACTATTTATTGTCTGGACCCAATCCAGTCGTTATGGCGGGTGATTTGAATGCGAAACACCCACACCGGAACTCCAGATGCACTAATCAAAGTGGCTCGGTACTTTATAGGTACATGGTAGATCAGATTGACACATCCGTCATTGGCCCTCTTGAAGATACATACTACTGTGATCACTCACTCGCTAGTGATGTGCTAGACATTGCTGTTCTCAAGGGATGTTTCAAACCATCTATATGCTAAAACTCTTGCGTGTATTTATCTGTAATTCTATCTCCTCCTAGACGGTTTGAGCTAGCGACTTGAAATTTTCAGGGCAGGCTTATCAATAAAGGACCTGCTCTATCGCCAAAAATCAGCCCTCTACGACCCCCCCCCCTTCCCCACTTTCTGCTTTTGCTTTGTATTTCCCCTCAACAGATGACGCGGGCGGGCGAAGCCGCGGGTAACAACTAGTATAATATATACAGCATATTGCCATTAATGACCGGACACTTTCTATTTTAGACGTTTTGTCGAATATCTAGAAAAATACTTGACGAATTATCCCGAAATTTCAGGGGTGTAAAAAGGATGTTACACCTCATATATTTCAGCGAAGGTTTTCTCCCGAAGGCAAATAGGGGACCAGCAAAGAAGTGAACCAAAATAATAATGTTTGGAATCACCCTGTAAAAAATAATGCTTGAAATGCATTGTAGCTGTAGCATATGTTTAAGAGGCTTGTTTTACATTTCTGTGTTCATTTGTATGAGAATAGCACGTATATTCATGAAGATATAAAGGTTTCTTTAAAAAGGTCGAAATGTTTTCGTAAGTTTTTTGTTTATAACACGCAAGATTTTCAACCCAATGCAATGCCATTTACAGAAAACTTGACAAACTACAGTACAGATAACACCCTGCAATCAGAATAGAAAAATATTAAATATTTGATGAAATATGAGCATTTTTACTAAATAATGTTTAACTGCGCATGCGCATGCGTTATCAAATTGTCTTTTGCATAATTTATTAGCCAAATGTATAGAGCTACTCTTATAAAAAGCCCAAGCAAATATCTTGAAAATTCAGAAAGATATCGTCGATAGAATGAGTTGAATTTCAGTTGCTCTCAAAAATAAACAAAACGATATAGGGGTTTTCTGCAAATTTTTATTTTTTGAATGGACACCAGTATCAGCTTCTTCTCCTTACGCTGACAGGAAAAAATATTGACTTCATATTGACTTCGTACCAGCGTGCGAAGAAGAAATTGATACTGGTGTCCGATCCAGTATGATTAATAATGAGTGGAGCAAAAAACTTTAGAAAGTTACTGTCTACTATGGTTTAATCATACACCGTAAATTATTTTCCTCGTGATACTGTTCTATTGCAGTTCTGAACATTCTAAAGCTCACTCACTGATGTCTCTCATTACATTTCAGAATAGAAGCACTAACGTTGGAACAGCGTGTGTTTATCACAAAGAAATTTTAAGAAAATGCTGAAAGTAATGCTGTGATGAGATGATTATTCAACACAACATTTGGTCCCATGCAGCACCATCCAAAATAATCACTGCACGGTAAGATTGCAGTACAGAACTGAAGCCAAATTCAGGGAGATTGGTGCAGTCGAAAATGATGTTCTTCAGAGAGTGACCACGGAATTCAGTTTAAGGCTCTACTGATCTACACACTGAATGCAGCAGATGGAAATCACTTTGAAAATCTTCTGCATTAAATTTAAGGATGTCTGTTTTTACCTTAAATATGATAACAAGAATCTAAACCATCATATCGTAGTAGACAAAAATTTTCTAACACCTTTTATGCGGCACCCGTAATATTACTTGCCAAATATTAGCATTGAAAATTTCTAAGGGGGTATCAGTAGGTCACGTGCTACTTTACCGATTTCAAATTTGTCCGTACTCTTTCATATTTATTCTAGAAAACAGAATTTGAAAAGGTTAACCGTTTTGAAGTTATCGTGCTAAATGATAAACACCTCATAACAAAAAAATCCTTTCTGTTTAAGCAGGCGGCAGTGATGTCCCCTTTCAATAACCGTTTCATGTGCATCATGCACGCAAACTATCCCATCAATCGCAATGCATTGTTGAAATTGTCTACAAACGGACAGACGAGGGACGAACGGATATCTGGACAGACTGATAATATAAGTATTTTTCTACGAAAAGGAGCTAAAAATATATGGGGTACTTTCATTCCAGAAATGGACGTACTCTAAACTTGATTCAGAATAAGCGATACAGATTAAAAAATCCTAAAAAAAAAATTGACCTTTAAAAAATCATTTGTTCAAAATTTAACAATTCCAAAATTCCAAGCGAATTCTTAATTTCATGTTCTTCAATGCTGAATTCATCAATTCTTCAATGCTGTATATGTTTCACTGTGGAGATATGGGATTAGTCAACTGAAAGATGGCTTCGTTGCAGAAAGCCGAATTCAAGAAATGCGATTTCTCTTTTTGTTGCTCACATCTTATTGTAGATTTACCGATTTCAAAAAGTAGAAATGTAGAGATAAGAAATTTTCTGGTCCAAAAAATAAAGGCTGCAAGGACGGGGACTGGGGGTGGAGTGAACGTATAAGAGATGGTTGTTTCAAGAAGTTTTACTATATTATAAATATTATGATGCGTTTATGAAGAAATCTGTAAAATTAATGTTTTTAACTCCAAATCTTGGATAAATATTAATAGAACCATAAAAAGAATTAGAAAGAAATTTATTTTCAAGGAATACTTACTGTTGTTGACATTTGTGTGTAAATAATTTTAAAACTAATAATTTCCTTTCCGTACACGTAACTGGACTTTTTTCTTGGTTTGCAGATAAGGAAAGGTTCTTTTGTCGTTTTACGACTATGTTTTAGTACAACTGCTTTTGAATTTTATTCCTTTTCCATATTAATAAAACTTGGGAAACGATTTTACCCAGAAAAATAACGTTTAGCCACGAGAGATAAGTGAGGCCGCAGACATTTAAAGTTTTTTTTTTAGAAAATGGCTGCCTTCCTTTCTAAGACACTTGTTTTCGCTGAAATCCAACATGGCGCCACTGCCTTAAGACCCCACGTCTCATATGTCTGGGAGGGTCAAGGACTGTTGCGTGCTGGTTACGTTATAAGGTCCAGGCAAAGAAAAATGAAAGTAACACGAAATGGATTTAAAATCCTGCAAAGGCATAAAAGTCTGATTGGCAAATTTATTTGCATCTTAAAATGCGTTTTGGTTTTTATTCCGCAGAGATGACTGCCGAAATTAATATCTGTCGGGATCAATTTGCTTCTTTGTTATTCATTTAACTTAGATAATTAGACTTATGTAAATCATTAAACGAATAAAACGAACTGAAGTGCAATTTTATTACATTTTTAGTTCATTCTCGAATATTTAATTATAATAAATCAAGTCAATTGGATGATATGCTATAAAATGCTTAAACGTATTTATTATTAAAAGGCAATTTACGGCATTGTAAAGAAGAAAAGCTTCATCGATTCTACTTCATCTTACCGTACTGAAGGAGATTTCGAATTTTGCATGGTAAGCCGTGTTATGCAGGTGTATCAAAAATAAACTAACAAACTTTGAGGGCGAGTTCCTCACAGTACAATTGTGCCACGCGCTGGCATGTCTTGTGTTAAGAATATTTCATAAAAAACGAAAAAAATTTCTTCAGGAGAGACAGCATTTTTCCATATCAAAATGGCAACAAAATTTCCAGTTTAACTTCCTCATCCAAAACTATTTAGTTTATATAAAATAGTTCATATAAACATATATCCGAATATCCTTAAATTTTGAGGTATTAATAAAAGTTGACATTATACCTTAAGTCAGAAACTCATGACATTTAAAATGTCCTCCGCGTGATTCTAAACATGCATTCACTCATCGGAGCATTGACTATCGCACCCGTTCAAATACCCCAGAAGGTGCCGAATGCTATCGTAGGTTTCCATGACGTTGATAAAGCTTCTCTGTTTTAGCAATTTTGGCTGCATAAACCAATTATTTTAGGTGGGCCGTGAGATAAAAATCCAAAGGAATGAGATCGGAGAAACGTGCAAGCTATCTGATACAACCTCGCAGCCTCGCATTACCATTCGCGCGGCCATACATAAAAATCATATCTGCCTACTCACGAAATGGATATATTGCCATGAAACGTTGAAGACAGACTAAGTACACGAAGTGTAAACAAGTACACAATGAAAAGTGTAAACGAGCCATCTAGGTGGTTACAAACTTCCGTTGATGAATTGTACCTCAAACCGCATTGGACTGTTTTTTGTTTTGGTGTGAGGAACCCGCCCTCAAAGTTTATAAACCCACACTGTATAATGGTTTTTCAAATGAATGGTTTTTCAAACATGGCTTGGCAATAGCATAAACTGCGGTACCACTGACAGAATGTGAATATTTGGCAATAAAAAGTTAATCACCCGTGTTGCTCAGGCAGCGGTCCTTACGTTCGACAAGTTTCTGTATACTTTCCGCAAAGGACTTATGGGCTGGAGCCAAACCCATTCCTCCATCATGGGTGTCTTGATCGGAGATGAAACACTGTCGCTTTAAAGCCTTTATTTTTTGGTCCGGAGGCAAAAAAAATCACAGTGGGAGACGTCAGTACTGTAAAAAGAGTCGATTCTTAAGGTATCGATTAATTAGTCTTTCAGTAATAGATTAATAATTTTTGCTTAATACGTAAAAGCTTCATATAAAATAGTGCAATTTTTAAAATATATTAAAATATCCGTTTTTTGTCTACATGAAAATAAAAAGTTATGCTAAACCATTACACAACCACTAAATAATCTTTATTTAATTACGTTAAGCAAGTTTTTGTAACGTGCAAATTGCAGAGATGGTAGAAATTACGCAGTGGAATAAACTTAAGTCACGTGACAGTGGTCGGATAACATGAACAAGATATTTATTAGAAAAAGGGTATGAATGTAGGTAATGCCAAATGCAACAAAAGCAAAAATATAAATAATTGCATAAAGCAATACAGCTACTTAGCCTAACCTCTTCAACAATGAGGTAAATAAATCGATAGCGGCTATTGATATACACACATATACCTGCTAACACTTAAATCAAAGATTCAATAAATCATAACATTAGATATATGCCAGACCTCGTTTTATCCCACGAGAGCCTGCCCTTATGGAACAAATATTCCAACACAAATATCTTAACACAAGAAACTTAACTATAAAGCTTAGTAGCAACGAACACTATCAATAATTCTTCTCATACTTCGTACGTTTTCTACGAATAACAAAATAATGTCCACGTTTTGAAAATAAAGCCTCTTCAACTCCTCAATACGAGTCACTTCCATTTTTATTGAAGGAATAAGGCTCAACGGGAAATCTAGAACACCTTGAACACCCCGCTATAGGAGTATTAACAATTTTGAAACCTACACAAAATATTAATATCTGACGTCACACCGTCACAATAGCACACCCAATCACTGATTGACTTCCAACACCACACAAAAGTCGGCAAACAATCTCACCAAATCCCTGATAGGGAATACCCACTTGGCGACACAAACACTGGATGTAATCACAATCACTTATTTCTCTTTTTAAATTAACTTTTCTTTCCCCACACACAGCTACAATTGACGTAGCCTAAGAACACAATCACTTAGCAGAAATCCGCACTCAAAGTGAACACTAAAAACTGGTGGGCCGTTGAAGTCACTAACACTAAGGTATCACAAATCTTGACACTAATCACAAGCACAATAATAAAGGCTTCACCTAAATAACTAGTGACGAGAACAAATTCACACAGTAACCACTACACCACACTTCGGCACCACAATAATAATAAAAAAATTTCAATGTAAAATCGGTCCGTTGTTTCACCGCTCGGCTAACACGCACCGCCAATGTAACGTGCAAATTGCAGAGATGGTAGAAATTACGCAGTGGAATAAACTTAAGTCACGTGACAGTGGTCGGATAACATTAACAAAATATTATTTAATAGAAAAAGGGTATGAATGTAGGTAATGCCAAATGCAACAAAAGCAAAAATATAAATAATTGCATAAAGCAATACAGCTACTTAGCCTAACCTCTTCAACAATGAGGTAAATAAATCGATAGCGGCTATTGGTATATACACATATACCTGCTAACACTTAAATCAAAGATTCATTAAATCATAACATTAGATATATGCCAGACCTCGTTCTATCCCACGAGAGCCTGCCCTTATGGAACAAATATTCCAACACAAATATCTTAACACAAGAAACTTAACTATAAAGCTTAGTAGCAACGAACACAATATCAATAATTCTTCTCATATAAATAAATACGTACTTCGTACGTTTTCTACGAATAACAAAATAATATTTAAATCAAGAATTGTTCAGTTCAAGTTATCAAACACAATGAATACTTAATTGGATAATAATCTCTTAAAGAAACTTGTAACCGCAATACGGAGTCAAATATCATTATGGGAATAATAGTTAACGTAAAGAGGCTGAGCCTTCACACTTTCAACAAATAAACAAATATCACCATTTAGAATCACATAACTTAACACGTAATGTCCAGTAATAAATCTTGCACAAAGTCATAAATGTAACACACACACATAAACCAATGCATACAATGACTCGAGGAACGTAATATAATTCAAAGCACTTGATCGTTAATATACACTAACAACAGATACTGTTCTAAGCATAACAGCGTGAAGAAAGTCAATGTCCAAATAGTGAGTCCTTATAACACAACTGTAATAAACTTTACTTAATAGGAATTTGTCTATTCTTCTTACACTGTGAATACAAGAGAAAAACATATTAACATGACTTTGTAAATTATTCAGATTAAATTTTAACGTGGCAAGAACGGAGCTGGGAAATTACGCCCAGGTGTGGGACTTGCGAGCTGACAATTCAATCATAGAAAACCCCAGCTCTTTTTGTATATAAGCTGATAAGCCAGCCGGTCACTCTCCGCTAATTACTGTATCGGGGTTCAACTCCCTACGATACAAATCATGGAAACAGGTTTGGAGAAGTTGGGCATTACTGCCTACATGAAATATAGTACTCACAATGTTCGCCGTCGACACTGTTATCGTCTGTCTGATGATTTGGGGCGTCTCCCGTCCCTCTCGCTCGGAACCTTGCTGGCGTCATCACTTTCGTGGCATTTTACCCAATTGTCCGCTCACGGAGCTTTCCGGCATGGCTCACTCGTCGTCGGCTTCATCTTAGCATACGGCAACGCGTGCTGCTGCTCGGCGTTGTTCGAGGTCTTTACGACGGCACATAGCTCGTAATCCCTTCTCCAATTGTTTCCTTGCATCCGTTCCAAAGCACGTTCTCCTTCTCTTGAAACCTCTACCGTTTTTCCTCCCTCTTGCTCGTTCGATTTGAAAATCGCTCCTCGTTCTCGTTCAGCTCCCCCATTGGCTGAGGCGTGTTGATGATTTTGATGCGGCGAGTGACGTTGCTCCGCCCTCCTCCTTGAGCGATAGAAGAAGCGAGAGCGAAAGCTAAAGCCCATGTCATCGGAAATCGAGTTGGAATTTGATTTCCGTGACAGTTTTATCCAAATCAAATCATTCAATGAATTTTAGCAATAATTCATAACATTTTACATAAATGTAATAAAATCCGCATTGAACTCCTATTCTTCTAAGGAATTCAAAGGCATAAACATGCCTGCCATGTAGTACCATAAGAGCTCGGGCAAGTTGCCATAGGAGCTCAGGCAAACTAGGATGCCTAGATAAGTGCGGAGAAGGGTGATGACAACTCGCCATTTTGTAGCTTCCGGCCGTCATTTTGAATCCGGAAGTATTCAGCCACGCATAGGAAAACACATGCTTTTTGCACAAATACTCGTAAGATATTTAGAGTCTCGCTTGGTAATGATATAATTTTCTTTATTTGTTTAGTTTGCTGTTCTTTTTGTTGTATATAATTGAAATTTTAATCACTAGACCTTTAAAAATAGATTATTCACATCGAATTTTAACGAGCAGACGATGCCTGTTTGGTGCGTTCCCGACTGCAGTAATCGCTCCGAAAAAGGTGGAAGGCTTTTTCGTTTTCCTGCAAGTGTTGCGAAGAGAAAATTATGGCTAGTTAAAATGTGTAGTGTCCCGCAATAAGCCTATGTCAAATTCTTT
This sequence comes from Rhysida immarginata, assembly GCA_023313115.1. Lineage (NCBI taxonomy): Eukaryota > Metazoa > Arthropoda > Chilopoda > Scolopendromorpha > Scolopendridae > Rhysida > Rhysida immarginata. The sequence goes on along the minus strand of JAHWFO010046875.1, from coordinate 1,483,451 downwards.
AATTAAACACCAATCTCTATTCTGACACATGAGAGACCAATTCCTCTTAAAGCTAACATGCGCTTAATCAGATAAAGCCCAGGAGAGACACCGCTTTAATAAACAAATGAATTCTTTATTCAATTTCAATTATGGATCTAGGTACAAAATATGAAGTAGGGATTAGTTTGTTAGCAATAGCTAATATCAGGATTTATATATAAAATAGTTTATGAACAAGCGCTTGATATTACTTAACATTTAACATAATTTTCTAAGAGATTATTTCCCTCGCACTGTACGGCATATTACTTAAAAAATAAATATGTTCTGCGCAGCAACACACTTCATCAATGAGATCTCAGCGTTTTTTCTGATGCATTTATTAATTTAACGCAATCCCACAAGTACTTATCTTTATTTGCACACTCGAAGAGCCGTTTCACTCACATTTTTGGATCATTGTTTTTCAACGATGCACTTAAAGTTGCTGCTGTATCAACGCTCCTTGCTAGCTGGTGCTGCCCTAAGTGGTTCCGCTGACGATGCTCCGGTGTGTACCTTATCGTTGAACCTTATCGATGCCCCTTCATTGTCACAGCATTCCTGCTGAAGTCCAACGAAGTTCACTCCATGGTCACAGAGGTTGCATCCAGTCTCTTAAGCTTTCCGCATCTTGTCCAATTGACTATCGCCTGCCTGCGATATGTTAGGGAACATTAGTTCCGATTATGCACAAATGCGAGCTCTATCTCGTGTGTGGATTCACTCACTGAATCTAAATGTGAATGATGTCAATGTGTAATATCGTTCACATTGCAAATTTCAGTCATCGCCACTCACGTTACCTATGTTCTACTTATTGATAAAACTGCACCGTTCTATGATTGCGGAGTTCGATGCATCAGCACTAGTGATTAGCTGCATTAGTTAATTCCCGCTGCCATTTCTCGTCTTTCGTACTTTCCCTCTCTTTTCGAAGGACAGAATCTCTGACCAATCAAATTTAAGTATTTCAAAATTTGAGCAGTTACAACCTCCTCCCTTCCCCACATTCCAAAGTTAGATCTCTCTCCTCACCGCATTCTCCTCTCCCGATGTTTCTATGGCAACACAAGAACGGAATGGCAAGAGGGCGAAAAAAAGGGACAAAAATATTTATTCTTAGTAGGACTATATAGTGCTTCTCCATTAATTATTTGATCAATGGGAATGGAATTTAAATACACAGATTCAGACTACTTCGAAGTAAAAATGTATGCTTAAAAAGTTTTTTTTAATATATTTTTTATTTTATACGTTTTATTCTTGGATTTGCACTTTTTTTTCCTTCTTGGTAAATTTAGTTATCTTTTTCTATAATAAAAACGAACGAGCTAAAGGCCTAATTTAAAACTGCATAACTTCATACACCAGTAAACTTCTTTAAAATAACGACAATTTAACATAGTAACTCAATTGTCACTTTCGAGCATGGATTCAAAATGGCGGCTCTGAGCTTTAAGCTTACGGTGTAGGTTGTCACCACCCTTCTCCACACTTATCCAGGCACCCTAAGAGCAAACGCGACTGCCGCGATCGTAGTGAGAAGTTTTAGACATTATTTCGAGGAGAATTTGGAGAAAGAAGAATTCGACGTGACTGACTAAACTTATGTGTGTTCAGAGTTCAGATAAAATCATTAAGAGTTTTAGGATAACATGCCTTCAAATGTTAATTGTAGTGTTGTGGGATGCATATATTATTATAATATCTCTTAATGGATTTATATTTTTATTATCTAAATGATACAGTGGAAAGTAGTCTGATGGATATTTAATTCCTGACTCAAGATTTATTAATCTGCTAGAACAGGTTTCCCTAAGATTTTATGTAATGATGAGGAAAAAAGGTGTAATGCCAGCATTTATTCATGGACGACACTTTTAAAATTGTATGATTGCGGTTGAGAAAGCAATTCAGAAATTGAGTCTGTTTAATATTAATATATTGATTAATATATTTGAAAATTTTGCAGCATATTGATATACTTTAACCGGAATATTTATAGAGTGTATTTAAAGCACGGGGCCCTGCATGAGGGCAATAAAAGAGGTCCTGTATATTTGAAAATTCCTTCTTTCGATATATTTAGTTCATAATTTGTGTGTTCACATTCAACCTGGATTTTCAAAGTTTCCTCAACATACCTAAAAGCTCATGTAGGCATTCTCTCACAACTAATTCATCCTAAGTGATTTCAACCAGCAAAATGAGTTTTAAAATACAGTTTTTAAGTAAATGTTCGATAATGATAGCAAGTCTTTTTTTCAAATTTATTATTGCTGCTCTTTTAACTGTAGGGCGTACCAAATCATCCACTTTCAGGTCGCCTTTCTTATATTTCAGGCTACTGCTTTCGGGTGGCTTCCCCATTGCTGTTGGACATTGGTTTTCGAGTGGACGCTCAAACTCAGTGTTCTCCCCAGAAAATTTTTATAAGGTGGGTGGAAACAACAAATGAAATATTATGCCGTGGTCTGCAGTTTTTCGTGTTTCAGCCGGGCGGCGCGCCCGTTCAAAAGGGTTTAGGAGAACCCTGAAGCTGTTAATCAGAATGACGACAGGTGCAACATGCTTGTATTCGTCAGCAGTGCTTGCGATACACGTGCATGATGCATCGGTGACATTCCTTTCAGAATTCATCAGAAATAAATCGGCTGTATTAAAAATTGCATCCAGATTTACGTTGTATGGAGTTTTGTTGACATTGACTTGTGCGGTGCTTTTCTTGCATTCGCACATGACATCAACTTTATCCAAAACTCAATAATATGCCAGTTTGAATCCCTTTTTTAATTTTTGACGAACGTTTTTTGCGATAGTTTTCGCATTTGAAGCAACACTTGATAATTTTTTCCCTTCTCTAAAAAGCCTTTATCGCCATGCAAGCTATGGTCATTGTGGTCCTTGCTCCTCTCTTTTGTGCTCATCTCACTCACTAGGTGACAGCGGCGCAACTTGCCCGAGCTCTATACACGGTCTCTACCTTATTTATACCAATCTCGCCATCTAGCGACAACAGGTAAACCGGTCATAATAAATGGGCCACTCAGTGTATAAGCGAACGTATGTAAATAACCCCTCCCTCCCCCTTATTTTACCGTTCACTTTTGTCACAATTTCGAAACCTCCTTCCTCCTCCCGTCAAGCAGAACGTATTTTGTGAATGACTCCAAAGAAAAAACCGTGAATCATCGACGAATGCTACTTGTTGCTACTCGACCAGGTTCCAATCCCGGTACTACAGCGCAAACTCAAGAAATTTTGAATGCGTGCATAAAATCTCTGCTAGAATTTATTGCGTCGAGGGTTTACTGGACTAGAGACCTTTCTGTTACCCCTATACTCACTCATTTATCGATGGACATTTACGAGTACTGCGCTAATTGGTCTTGACCAACCGTTTCAGTCGACGTTCTCCTCTGGGATCAATGGCACAGGGGGAGGTGTACTCCACAATGGATATATCGGGGCGTCACATATGTTTCATTTTTGTCTCGATAATCATCACTACTGCAGAACGAGAACATTTCAAAAGCTGCAATCTCTCTGGAACTAATAAACATAGGAATGTCTTATAGAGCTTACAATACACATTACACATTGGAATTTCACACCTCATGAACAACATGCTCGATGTCTGCTCCATTATGAATTAGTTCCTGAGTAATAAACCATTAGAATCGTACGTAATTGACTGAATCACCCTGTTAGTTAACATGCCAAAATGAAGTTTTATTTTGTTTCCATGTGATATTTTCGCACATGTATAAACCCTAGGGTTGTGTCACATTTACTTCGGGGAGGTAGTCTTAACGATCGACTGAACATTGTGAATTGTAGAACATACTGTATTGCGAATTTGAGAATGAAGCATGTTAGAAATTTTCTTTTTCATCATCCGCTTGTTTATTCTGAACAACAGAACTTAATTCGAAGCAACCTTTTTCTTTAAATTTTTACATTAATTTATTTAATTTTTTATTCAATATTGTAATCAAGCGGAGACAACTTTCACAACTATTTAAAAACTTTTAATGGTAATTTAAACATGTTAACGAAAGAGATGGAGTATTTCAAATATTGATCAAGTTTTAAGTGTTATTATAAATTTTATTTAACAAAAACATTGATGCTAAAAAGGTCTTTTTCATTTAAATTAAGTTTGAACTCAAAGTGGTATCTTTCTAGAATTTTTTGGTTCAAATTAACTCATTTTTGTCTATGTTTGCTCAGTAGTATAGAAGCCGTATGGTCTCAAGTTGTTTCTCAACCGCCTGTTCTGAGAGAATAGAAAATTCCAGGAATAAAGGGGAATGTTGGTCTGATGTTTTGAAGTTATTAAAACAAACAAGCACTTTGGAAAAACTAACATTTATCTTTTCTAAGTGTGTCTCCTTCATAAACATGTTGATACTACTTTACCTTCCTTCGTATTGAAAATAAGTTTATTCGTTGTCTGTTCTCTTCACACGAAGCTTTGCATAAGGTTTACAGAAAGGGAGTTTTTAATTAAGAGGCTTACTTTTAAAAATGAAGGCTTTTGAAATGCTTCTTTTGAATTTTAGTTTAATATTGACGCAGTTTTTATATTCATAATATTTTGATCTGATTTTCTATAGGAGAATAACAAAATAACATTTTTCTAGGCTACATTTACGCGATGGATTTAGGCATTACTTTTAAGAGAACCAAACATATTTTTTGTTACCTTCTATTTTGAATATCTATTTAAAAGAACTAAGGTTGCACTTAATGAAATGTTTCTCGAATATAAGTAAATGTCATACTAATAAAGATGAAAATATCAAAATGTCTTTATTTATTTGCACGAAAATATGCACTACAATTCCGTAAATAAAATCAGTTGTTAATATCTTTAATATAATTTTAAAATAAAATAAAAATAAATGATAAATAAAATACAATAAATTCAAATACAATTTAAAAAAATAAATACGATCAAAACACGATTTACAAAATAAAACCAAAATAAATAAAACAAAACGATTAAATAAAATTAACTAAATAAAATCAGTTTTTATATCTAAATATACAAAATAGAATAATATATTTTTAAATTAATGGGGTAACGAGTATCGTTCTTTTTTATAGTTTTTGCATGTGAAAGGGTACATGTTTGTAAACTACTAAACAAAACAAATCTGTATTCTTTCTGAACCTGCCCATTTTTGCTCCTTCAATTTCGAACTTTTCTTTTGTATATAAATAAGGGCTTATCTTTCAGACAAAGTAAAAATTTCAATGGATAAAAGCATCTTCAAAGATAGGATATAATGCACATGTATAATTCAATAAAACAGGGGGTTAAATGAAGAAAATTTCATTGAAAGGAGTGCCCAGGGCAATGAAGCGATGTTACAAGCCGCGTTGCCTCTCTGAATGTCCAGGGAGATTCTTTGACGGAGAAACTGCATGGATATAGTGTCCTGGATAGCGGCGGAAAGTCTGGAATCGAGTTCCCTTATGAAGGAGGGGGCCTTAGATACCCGGGGGCGGAAATTCTCGAAGCCGATGGGTGCTTGCCCACAGACCGTTAGCTTCCAGTGATAAAAAAAATACAGAGTAGGATTCAGTTATAAAAATTTTTCTTTATAAATAAATGAAAATTTAATAATCCAATTGGGAAATTTGTCAAGTTGAAATTTGTTATGTACAAACTATCTAAGGAATATTTAATTCAAGACCAATTTAATATGATCTTTTAAAATTTATATGCCGGATCTTCTCTAACTTCAAAACTTATCTTCTTAATGAAATCAGAAAAAAATGGAAGGAAAAATTCCACAACTGAATTCGACCCAGGAACTACAAGTATCACGCTCGTGACCTCTATCAATTGAGTCATCGTGAACACGGTACAGAAAAGGCTTTCACCAGGTGTTCTTAAAGACTACAAGGTAGTCCAAATGGAGGTCCAATGATAGGACGGGCACCCAGTTCGCAGATCGGGAATTCCTCTTTTCCAAACCATCAGAAAAGTTGATGAGCACACTTAAGAAATTATTAAAAGGAAACTGGAGATAATGCTTCAATCAAAAGGTAATGATATGGAAAAAAAATGGAAGGAAAAATTTCTTGGAGCAGCCGATTGGTAGAGGCAACGAGCGTGATACTCGTGGTTCCTGATTAATCCAGGTCGTGAAATTTTTGCTTCCATTATTTTTTCTGATAATATCATTACCTTATGCTTTGGGCATTATCTCCAGTTTCCATTTAAGAATTTCTTATCTTCTTCACACTTCGCATCATGGATTTGCCGCACTCGTTCGAATATTCCAGCCTGTATCCGAATAGCGTCACAGGCTGCATTGACACGCTGTTCAAGTGTCTTCACATCAGGAACTGGCTCCGCATACACAACATTTTTGAGGTACCCCCACAAGTAAAAGTCAATCGGATTTTAGTCCTGTGAGTGAGCGGGCCATATTACAGGACCTCCTCGTTCAGAAAAGATGTATTATTCTTGATACATTTATTTATTTTTTATTTATTAATTTATTTTTGTTAAGAGAGTTACAAACCCGGACTGAGCCAGTATAGTAGGTCTCAGGCCGGAATAGCAGACAACAAATAAACAACAAAAATAGTTAACAACGTAAAATAAAATTAAATAATAAAAATTAATAGCAAGGATTAATAAAGTTGGGTTAAACATGCTTAGTAAAAAGGAATGTTTTTTACCATCCGCTTAAAAATTGTTATGGAGATTAATGAACGGATGGAAAAAGGCGAGATGGACCACTATCTAACACCAGCAAAGGAGGCGCTTCGCCGCACATAATTCCGTCTAGCTATAGGAACTCGAATAGATATATTATATCGGGTCAAATGAGAGTGAAAATCGCAGTTGCGTGAAATTGAAAGAGGAAAAGAATAAGTAAGGAAATTATTAAAAAGTTTAAAAATAAATAAATATAACTGCAAAACGTACAACTTATAAATGTCAACAATACCATAAGAATTAAATAAATGAGAGACAGATGTAGATTTTGGGAGCCTTAAGAAAATTCTTAAATACCATTTCTGAATGCGAAAAGGTTGAAATAGATTAGAATTAGAAGTAGCACCCCCAGAAAATAATACCAAAACAAAGAGAAGAATGAATAAGCGAAAAATATAAAAGGAGTAATATCGCTGGAGGGAGAAAATATAAACGAGGGATAATTCCTAATCTTTGATTAAGGGTTTTGGTTAGAGTATTAACATGAAACTCCCAGGATAAATTAGAGGATAAATATAAACCTAAGTACTTAAAAAAAGAAGTCGGAGAAGAGGAGAGTTATTGTAAATCATGGAAAGTTCGGAAGGGACCGAACATTTATTAAGTTGAGAAAAAAATCATATATTTTGTTTTATTCAGATTAAGACTTAAGGAATTCACGGAGTTCCACTGGCTAAGGATGGAAAGAGTTTGGTTAATTTTAGAAAGCAAATTAGGAATAGACAAATCAGCAAAAGAAATAGCAACATCATCAGCATAAAGAGATAATAGCATCAGCCGAAAGAACAAGAGGTAAATCATTAATAAAAAGATTAAATAACAATGGGGAAAGAACAGAGCCCTGTGGAACACCGGTATTTCTGATTAACACTTGTGAAGAAACATTGGAAACGGTTAACGAATAGTGACGATTAAATAAACAAGAATGATTTTACCGCCAAAGCGGATAAAGGGAGCACATTTTCGTGTTATAGCATCGTACATGGATATATTGAAATAATTAACATTTTAAAACACTTAAGAGAAAATAAATAAATATGAAAACTAAATTGTAAATTACTATTTAAGTAAGCTAATGTAAAGAGAGAATTTAAACGAATAAACTTGAAGAACTGAAAGGTAAATGGAGAGGGAGATATTCCTCATACATTTAAAAAAATAAAAGTTCTTTAATTTGTAAAAATTCCCACATAATGTTAAACGAAGTGAGCCTCAATTGCTGAAGCGTTGTGTGTAAGCATCTATTATTTTTTCATATTAAATTACGAAAGTGTTTCTACGTTATCGTCTACTATTGAAGCAAGCGATTAACTATTATTAATTAGCAATATGTATAACAGTAGTGAGTTTTAGATAACATTAAGCCTAACAGCATTATGCTCTTGATACAAATAAGCTATGGATAACAATAGATCTAACAATTCGTAATGAGTTAGTTGATATATTACACGCCATATCTTAGCATTGAAAGTTCTAACAATATTATATTGTACCATTAGGGCACATGCAACAAAACCAAATCCCACTATCATTATTTTCTCGTTACATTCACTCATGACACATTGTTACGAGGTGTTTGATATATTACATGCCATATCTTAGCATTGAAAGTTCCAATGGTACCATATGATATCATATAGCACCATAAAGGCACGTGCTACTAAACAATAACCATTATCATTATTTACTCGTTATATT
>JAHWFO010046875.1:1429126-1443694 GCA_023313115.1 Rhysida immarginata | reverse complement strand
TGCCACGGCGAATTCATGCTGTTATAGCTGTTAGGGGAGGCGCAACATAGGAGGTGTTCTTAATAAACTGGCCACTCAGTCTATACTTCGCTGTCTTATCTAGCCTATTCGTGTAATGGCCTTTCGTTTTGCTTTCAGTGTTTTGAATGAATCCTGGTGTATTGGAATAAACTCTCTTCCATTAGAATAAATATATTTTATTACTCACAATTTAATTCATAATTTATTATTTTGAAACATTGAAGAATCAATTAAATGTTCATTTAGATCTTTTGATGCTTTTTGAAGTCTTTATCTTATCTATAATTTATATGCTTGTTTGAATTTCTTTATGTTGTGAAGTGCTTAATTTATTTTTACAGATTCTTTCCACTCGGTACTTAAGAATGATGTTCCGACCAAGAAAGCGTTACGGATGATGCAATCATTTTAATTTTTCTTCATATAAAATATACCCGTTTTGTGATTTTAGATACTGCGAGAAGCTTGCACGGTCCCACATTCGATTGTGAGCACTGAGCGTTTAAGGAGACGTATCGCATAGACGCTGTGTTTACTTGACATATCGAGAGACTCGATACCCGTGTTTATATTTCATACTTCAGTTATTATAAGCCCTTGTTCAGTATTGCTAATGTACACGATTTTGTAGACTCGTCAATTGATAAATATATAAAAGTTTTGTTTCTTTCATTTAAAAAACATTATCATGCTTCAATGCTTCGGACTGCAGATTCGAAAATAAGTCACTTTTTTATTTGAATAAAGCCATGATTTGATGGGTAAAAACCGGTTATTATTTGAAATTTCAGTAGAATTTTTTGATACACCTCCTTCTTCAGAGATCTCCTATAATAATCAAACGATTAGCGTTTTCCTATACCAAACAGGGTGTTTTGATGCATTTAAATGAGGTCTGAAAAGCATAAGTAATTAATTAAAAAATTAAATCGTGCTCATTCCTGGGTGATCTTTAAATAGACTATTTTTACAACTATCAAAAATTCTGGAGAATAGCCTATTGTCATATTCTAATAAATGTATTAGTTACTAGCAAAGGGACCCGGCGTTGCCCGGGATAATTACACTTGCAGGTAAACAGAACAATCTCAAAAAATTAAATTAAATTTTGCAATATGTTAAAGATAAACAAATGAAAACGCTTAGAATTAATACAGTAAAAATTCTTAATGAAAATTCGAAAAAATTTTTTTAAAGGCTCACAATGGCTGGACCTCTCCAAGGATGCCGTTGTTCAGATGTTTCAAACGCCCGTATAGCTTTTTCTGTTTTAGTTGCAGAGTTTCTCTGACCAATACTCGTTCCTTCTCTTTCCTTTCCAAACACATAAATTTTTGCCAGTCGTCTGGAGGTTTGATAGGGAGCTGAAGGGAGAGACGCGTGACTCCTATGCCTAATCAATAGACGCTGCCTTATTAATGTTCTGTCACTGCATCTTCACTTTAGTCTCATTATCAAAAATTCTTGGAAACGAACGTTTAGTCATCGCATTATCAGCATTTCAGTTTCCAAAATATACACTTTCCCACAGAATATAGTCAAAATATATTTTTAGGAAATGTTTGGAGCTGCTGTGCTACCAAATAAGCTAGGTGATAACCCCGGCGTGGCTCGGACTTTTAGTTTTTGGAGTAAATTCTGATATATCTTAAAACAATGTTGTGGAATACTTAAGTATTTTTGTACTTAAATACTAAATATAAGTATTTTCTTTATACTTTGTATTTAGACTTAAGTACATTTTGAGGGAATTACTTTATACTTATACTTAAATACTATTTTAGCTAGTATTTGTACCTAATTTTATACATAAGTATTAGGTAATATATAAAAAAAATATATATATTTCGTTTTTTTTATTATTTTTCGTTATTTTCGTTTGACACCTCCCTAGTGTGCGATCCATCGATGTTTTGTTCATCGATCAATCGAAATTTCGATGGTTTCGGTTTTTAAAAAAATCGAAATCTCGATTGTACTTCGATGGTAAATGGTTGGTTAAATCAAATCACCAGTCAGTTACTAGACGAGACGAGAAGACCAATGGAATATCGTCATATCATTGTTCTTTTACTGGACACAGTAGCCAATCCGGTTTCGAGAATGGGGCTGGTCTCCTATTGGTGCTTCATTTATTAATTCAACCTGATAAATAAGGTTACCTTATTAAGGTATGTCAGGTAGACACTGTCGAATCAATACGGACTCCAGCAGCACACACGAGACGTCTGAAATGACCTACAAGGGGAAATGAGCTCTGCAGCATATTTTGGTGCAATATTACCATCAATTATTACCATTAATAAAAGGCTAGACTCCATTATCCCTAAGCAAACAGCTGAACTTATTACAGCGCTTAAGGAAGGATTGAAGAAAAGATTTCCTGAGATTCATGACTTTAAAACAGCCTACAACACCAATAAAACTTATATTATTGCTGTTGTGGCTCATCCGTACTTCAAGTTAAGGTGATTGCAAAATGAAGAAGACAGACTACTAGCCCAGACAATTTTTCTTGATGATTTAGAGAGAATCAATACTTCAGAGGATTTGATATCTCCTCTAGATACCTCTGTGGTTAATAAAAAAGACTGTTTTTTTGAATTTGACACAGAAAGCAATAGAATTCAACCAGACAGTGCTAGGCTTGAAGGCTTACGGTATCTTGAAGAGAATAGTCATTCACTAGATCAATTAAAAAACTTCAAGAGAGTATTGAATCTATTTTTGAAATATAATACTTCTCTTCCAAGTAGTGCACCTGTGGAGAGACTATTTAGTGAAGCTGGGCAAATTCTTTTACAGAGGAGAAATAGAATTGGAGATAATAATTTTGAAACACTTTTATTACTTAAAAAAAATAAAAATTTCAAAAAATTGTAAATTTTAATAAGTTTATTAAAAGTAGAAAAAAATAAACTCGTAGGTTAGATATGAACCAGATGTGTCAATTTTAGTACTTATCCTTATAAGTAATAAGTAAAATCGAACCACTTATACTTGTATTTGTAAGTATCAAAAAAATAGTTACTTATACTTATACTTTAAGTAACTTTTTATAAAGATACTTTGGACTTATACTTAAGTATTCTTATGCAGTATTTACCACAACACTGCTTAAAAATAAACACATGAAAATGCTTAGAATTAATACAGTAAAAATTCTTAATGAAAATTCGAAAATTTTTAAAAGCTCACAATGGATGGACCTTTCCAAGGATGTCTCTGCTAGTCTAAATAATTTCTTACTCACGTAATCTTAATTTAGATGTACACTTGATGATGTTGCAATTTTACTCTTCTCTCGATGTCTTGAAGCAAAACTTGGCCTTTCATCACTTTGTGTAGTCTAGCGGTCGCTGATTCTTCTATGTACTTGCTCCCCATTTGCTCAATACAGCACGGAACTAAAGGAGTGCTTCCTCTGTCGTCTTTCCACTCTTTCTCAATAGTCTGCTATCTATCCATTATCTCCAGTTACTGATCATTTTTAAAGATTTTCAAGAAATTGTTAAGTACTAAGAACTCTCTTTTCTAAGAAAATCCTGAATAACAGGAATTCTATGCATTGTTACAAATTGAAACTTATCCATATTGCATCATCATTTTATGTTCATTGTTATAATTCTTGGAAAGGATTGCTTTATCATTGCATCATCATTTTGTGCTCATTGTTATTGGTGAATTGTGCGTTGATACCATTGTTGATATCTATTGTTAGACAAACTTTTTCTTGCATTGTTGGTCATGAGATATATATTGTTGGTCCGTGCAGAGTGTTTGTGAATTGCGTGTTTATACCATTGTTGATACCTATTGTTGCACAAACATTTCCTTGCATTGTTGGTCATGAGATATATATTGTTGGTCCGTGCAGTGTGTTTGTGCATTGCGTGTTTATACCATTGTTGGTACCTATTGTTGCATAAACTTTACCTTGCATTGTTGGTCATGAGATATTTCTCATTAATATGCCCTGCCATAACCATGAATATCGATTTTTTATCGATAATTATTATTTTTCCGAAATCTGAGGTAGACAGTGACCTTCCTCATGCTTTGAAGGTCAAGTATGCAAAATTTTATCAAGATCGGAATAAAACTGTAGATTTGTATAAAAAACGTACAGACAAACATCCTTCTTTATATATATAGATAGATAGATAATCGTTAACATTTTTATAATTTTTAGATGTTATAATAGAGTTGTAGTCAAAATCACACAAGCAATCCTCATTATATTCATTGCAAATTTTTAAGGAGTTTAAATCCACAGACGTTCGCGATTAATCGTAATTCGTTTATTAGAGAGACGTACAAACCCTTTCGTGCATGCTTCTTATAATGAAGCCTATTTTCCTTTCCAAATGGAGGCATGTGGGCGGGAATTGCGAGTTAGGTGGGGGATAACGAAGGAATAGAGAATGCAACCAGTCTCTCTCTCTCCGGTTTTCACCTGAAAAATTCCATTTTCGCACGGAGCCTGATTCGGTAACACTCTTCACTTCCTAATCAATAAATCCTGCGCGAAGTGTTCCTTTGGAAAGGATGCTAATCAACAGGTGCCAATGCCCTTCGCTTCGGAATTACAATCAACAAATTGAATCCTTAGCCCATCGTGGAAATAAATTCTCACGTCAAAAACGCTTCTGACAAAAGCAATACAATTATGGCCGACACAATGGAGCGTCGTTACGGCACTTGGAAAGGCGCACCACTTCACTCACTCACTCACTCACTCACACACACACACACACACACAAACTTAATGGAGATCTCTCCTTCTGGAGGAGGGAGAGAAACGAATAAGTGGGTTCGTTAAAGTGAATTGCTTGCGAAATGTATAATTAAAAGTAAAAAACTTGAAAAGTCGATTTTGAAAATAGCGGAGACATTGAACGAACACGAATTTGATTTTTCTAATGTTTTAATTGTAAATGCTGGAAATTGTAAATTATACATCCGTTACAGAAGTTGAAAATGTTATCATAAGCATATATATATATATATGGTAGAGAGCGGTTGTAAAAGGTTTATTTATAGCATTGGCAAAAATGGTAAACGTCATCAACTCAATTCTTTGAGGAAATAAAATTCTTTTGATTACATTCACTCACCAAAAGTCCTGGCACACCCGCCTAATAACGTGTTGGGCCCCCTCTGGCCCGAATAACGGCGGCGACCCGTCGTGGAAGAGAGTCTACCAGTCCCCGGAACACATCCACAGGCACTGCAAGCCATGCCGTCTCCACTGCACTCCATAACGATGCTGCATTTAACAGTTGCGTTGGTGAGAAGAGGAGGGGACGGATTCCACTTTTTCCACACCGAGTTTATTTGACATTTCATAAATGTACATTTCGGCTATAAAGTAGCCAGCATCAGTACGAATCCAATTGGTTACTTTGATGGCGAAATGTACATTTATGAAATGTCAAATAAACTCCTTGTGGAAATAGTGGAATGTGTCTCCTCCTCCTTCTCACCAAAGCATCCACAGATCGGCAAGATCAGTCTCTGTTCTTATTTATATTTTCTATATATTTTAAGTACTTTGTCAATTGTGCTGGTGGCGACCTGACAGATCGTTCGATGACGTCCCACAAATGTTCAATGGGATTGCAATCTGGGGTACGTGGAGGCCAAATCATTGTCGTGAAGCCGGTAGCATGTTCCTCCAGCCACTGCCGTGTCACAAGGGCCATGTGTGGAGGCGCATCGTCTGCTTGGAAGATGCCGTCGCCCGCGGGGTAAAAATAGTTCATGAAGGTGTCCAAGTGGCCCCCAAGCAGATCGGCGTGTGAAGTAGCACACAGTGGATGTAACATGTACCAATAGACCCATTGCATGCCACAAGAAAACACCCCAGACAAGTATGGAGCCTCCACCTGCCTGAGTGGTTCCCACCTGACAAGCCTCCATGTAGCCTTCGTGTAGCCTGCGCCAGACACGGACACGACCATCGGCCCAATACAGCTGAAACCGTGATTCGTCGGATCAGGTAACCCTTCGACAGTCCTCAGCGGTCCAATATCGATGTTGGTTGGCCCAGGCGTTGCCGACGATGTGCAGCTGTCAAGAGGGGTACCCGTCGTGGCCTCCTGCTCCCAAAGCCTGCAGCTGCCAAGGTTCGCCGAATTGTCATTACGGACACACTTGTGGGACGTCCCTGCTTGTACCGCATGGTGATTTGGCCCGCTGTCGCCCTTCGGTCAGCAGTTGCAAGCCGGGTGACCCGGCGAACACCTCTGGCATCAATGAGGCGTGGGCGATCCGTCCGCTGTCCGATATGGGTTGCAACCCCTCGTTTGGTATACTCTCGATAAACCCTTGTAACGGTTGTGCGGGAAAATTGCAGGATGTTGGCTACATCTGATATTGAGGCACCCATCCCTCTGGCACCAACAATCATCCCCCATTCAAATGCGGATAGCTCTCGGCGTGCTACCATTTCTGCATCTAATTTTGTTTACAATGATTGTGTGATATCAAGGAGTCCTGTGCACCTGCATTCCGAGAATGGAAGCAGCGGGATCCTGTCTCATTACGGATAGGGAACCTGATTGGAGGGTTGTTCCATGACTTTTGGTGAGTGAGTGTATATAACAAGAGTTTCGGTCTAAAGGGTGTTTAACTGTACAATTAATACAATATTTATCAGTAAAAAATAACGAAAAAGGACTGTAGGAGTCCCCTTGTAAGCATATAAAAGGAATAAAGCCCGTTTCACATTCAGCAATTTCACGGCAAATTCGCCGAATGTGTCGCATTCGATGCTGTTTCGGTTGCCGGAGTTGTTTCATCTTCAGCGAATTCGCGGCGGAAATGGACTAAGTGGCGACAAAGTCGCGGGTTTTGGAGTATCAACGGAGTTAGTATTTTCAGAAGTCGCGCCAAATGCGCAGCCAATCAACTACGCGTGAGCATCACTTCAGTCACAGAATTCTTAGTAACTGTTTGAACATTTACTGTAATAATATTTATTGTGCAACCTTTGTTTTCGTTTAAATTGATGAACAATTTCTGTTTTTTGTCTTTTCTTTAAATATAAAGACATCACACTTTCATTGCCTCTATCTCCTAAAGGGTTGGATCTATTGAAAAAAGACCAAGAATAAAACATTTCTCGAATGCTGTGTACAATCTCAAAATATCATTAAAATATCATTCCATGGCACATTTCAAAGTTGACATATTGTACCCCTCTTATAAAAGTACAATAATTCTCCTCTGAAAGTACTCTGTCAGATTTGTATTTTAGAAATTGCTATTGGTTCACTTTAGGTGAGACATCCTTTATACATGTAGACGATGTCAAAAAAGCTACGTTAAAAAAAGATATATAAGATGTCACGTGGATTTTAGCAGAGTGATCGTGACAAAGAGAAAGAACGACAAAGTTTTTGGTAATGAAAATAAATCTTTATTTGACTTAAAACAAAGATTTAAAGTCAATGGGAAAAATAAGAATTGCACAGTGGAAAGTTTCTATGCACTGGGAATTGAAGCAGGATATAAACTCTATATGGTCGTTGCCCGTCTCGGATGCAACACTTGAAACTCGACGCAGAAGATCGCTGCTTGCGAAGATCTGTCGTTAATGCTGTATGCTGATCACTCTCGTAGAGCTGATCTCGGCAATCACGTCGACTTGTGGACGTACGAAACTATGATGACGTAGATAACGTAGACTCACCACGCAGAAGCACGATAAAGCCCCAAAAATAAGGTAATAATATATATTTGTGACGTCTATGGCTCGTATTGCCTTCTCGTCGCTAGACTGAAACACATTGGATGTTGACGCCCTCTTTTTGTCGCACTCACAAAATAAACCCAAGCCTACAGATCCGTGCTGTAGCTTCGGCGAAACACAATACAACCTTAAACGCAATACACTGCGTCTATTAATTGAGATGGGTAGAATGCACACTTAATTTTCTACACAACCACCACTTCGGAAACTAAATATTTTCGCAGGTTAAGGACAGGTAAGCTTTTACGAGATACACTTGTCACACACACTAACAGCTGTTACGCTTAAGTAACCACAAATTTCTTTGAATTAATTGTGCGCACACTCTTGAATTTGCTGTCGTACTCATATCGCTGCTTAACACCACAAATCACAAACTTTATCACTTGCAGCTAGTTGATAACGTTGACTGCTGAAGCTGTCATAATCCTGACGTTTCGAACTTGACACCTCACGTCGAACGCTTACGGAGCACACCTTAAAATGAATGCAGAAGATAGCGTTAATACGACGTCATCTCAACGGTAGCAAGATTGCACATACCGCATAGAAAAACAAATAACACGTCGAAATACGTCTCGTCGCTAATCAGTGCTTCCAGAAATCACAACAAAAGAAAGTTCGTTACGTCACGTGATTGAATGTCTTATTACGCCAAAAATAATGTCCAAGCCATTAAATAAAGATTCAAAAGACAAGTCCGGTGGGTAGTGTCCAAAATAGGCAGAGTAGACGCTTAGGGAAAAGAGGACGAGCTACGCGACATAATTCCCCCTGTACCACTGAGATAATAGGCACGAATTGTAAAGGGAAATATGCACACGGCCTCGTCGTTTTCCACGAGTTCACTCGCGTCGGGGTGAAAGACTGTTCGAAATTCACTCAGCACCGTGGGATGAATTACAGAGTAAATTAAGGTAATATTACTTACTCCGTCAAAACGTAGACTACGAAAACTGTCTATGCGGATTGTCAGCCTCTCGTCTCGTGTAGTCGCTTGACGACGATGCATTTCCCCGCTTCGCCGCTCTTGGTTCCGTCCGTCGTTTTCCTCTTGCTCATTCACGGGCGGGGGAAGTCCGTCGGAACTCACGACGTTCTCCGTAGCTTGAGAAGGTGCGCTTACCAGGTCAATAAACTGTTCAATGGCTCTTTCCAACCTTTCGTGCCATTCGTCGGCCTCTCGGTAGCACTCGTCGGCTGCTGCCCGCTGCCGTTCCTCGTCGGCGTGTTGCTCGCTGACCGCCTTCAGTGCCGTGGCCTCGTCCTTCCCGCTATCAGCTAACGGTCTCCTGGCCTCCGCTTGTCGCATGAAATCGTCGGAGACGCCTCTCGTATCCCCTGCTATCTGCTGGCGACGCCGTTCTCTGTATCCGCCACTAATTCGGACTAGTTCGTCTCTCTGCCTCCTCTCGCTTTCGCTCCATCTTGGCTTCTCCCTCTCCAAACGCTCTTTGTCACGTGTCGCCTTCGGGATGACGAGTTCGGCGTCAGCTCGCCTGCTGACGTCACCTCTCCTCTCTCTCTTTGCCGATCCCTTTCCTCGGCGAAATCCACTTGACATAAGGTGTTTCAAAAATACTTTTACAACTTTCAGGGCAGATAGTATGGGTTATAAAACTGTGTATGTTGTTAAAATTTGATCGAATTGCAACGAGTAGTTTCCAAATTATGCACTCAATCGCATGTTAGCACTGTTACGATTTTGAATGCGTAACTCGAAAACTACTTGTTGGAATACGATCAATTTTTAACGTTGTGCACAGTTTTTTGTCCCCATTTCAGTTGAATTTCGGGAGAGATATTTTAATTCCTCCCTCAGTTAATAAATATGCGGGACAAGGGGATTCCTCAAATGCTTTTACAACACGATTGGCTAAGTACTAAAACAGTTAGGACCAACATAAGAAAGGCAAATCAAAGGTACAGAAAGCATTTCAATAAGTGGCATACATGTTGGAATCTAAGGACAGTAGAAAAAGTACTAGTATAGGCTACGTGATTAAGACCACTTAAGAAAATATATTGGTCCTTTTATAATAGACAAAGTCATAAATAAAGTTTCAACGAGAATAAAGATTCCACATAAGTGGGGAGGGGGTTCCGAAGGTACTTCCCTAAAGAAGTTTAAAGGGATTAGGAAAAAGAAACGTCCCCCAGGACCTATTGCTGACCCACATTACACCAACGTCAACAAAGTTGAGAAATTAGTTGACGTTGAAGGGAAAGCTCAAAGGAGACAGTTTCTCATATAGGAGCCAGAAAGCAACTTACATCCGTATAAAGAACTAATCATGAAATTTTTTCAGCAAAATCGTAAAGCAATTCCGGTTTTCAATACGATGAAAGAAAAGGTATATAAAGGTCAAAGATCTAATGTTAATAACGCGCTCTCGCGGTATTTACCTAGGGGAAAAATAAATTTTTAAGCAGCCACCAAATCCGCATCTGGGCGGGGTGAGTATGTCACAGAATCATAAGATCTGTGATGAAAGCGAGCACGTACGAAATCAAGCAAGCGTAATCTCAGGTGGGAATTTTAAGAGGAAGGACGCGACTTCCTCAGCTCCGAGGGAGATTTTTACAAACGTATTCATGAACAGCCAAAGGAAAAGTCTTGTGTGAATGTTTGGCATAAGCTATCTTTAACTTCATCAAGAGGGACTTTAGCGCTTAATAGAAATAGAATTAATTCTCGTGTTGACGGTTGTGAAATTTTAGAACATCGCCCGGCCGCATTAAACGTGAACGTTTCAACGTGTTAAATAGTGGCACAATTGCTGTTTTATCTAAGGTGTATTCAAGTTTAGCTTCACATGCTGAAGGCAACGAAATCAGTAACGTATGTGGTGATATTTCTTTGGAGCAGTACTGTGTTGATTCTCGACAAGAGATAGTTTGTTAATACATCGTTTAATGAGTGATTTGTTTCTTTTTACGTCGCCAGCCAAGAGAATTCCGGAGAATTCTCCAACGCAATGGATAACATTAGCAAGTGGTCTGACCTTGATCAGCCTCGTCATTTTTGAAGAAGGAGTGCATTACATCCCAGGACTACTAGCTATTGCGGTGTTCTTTATTATTTATGTCTTGGAATCTAGAAGCTTTCATCATTGAAGGTCTAGGCTCCATCATTGAATTCCCCAGGTAAGCTCACATTTTCTGATAAAATCTTTCTCAGTATTCCTACGCAGATTTTTCTCTCTAGACAGTCACCAGCTATTAAATTAGTTAAGATTTATTTCTTTATGCATGTTCACAGGCGAATTATAATTAATGTCCAAATCTTTACTTCTGCATATTTACAGATAGGACTTTAGAGCGACACCTTAAATGCATTGAGCATAGTCACCTTCCCGAGCCGTTGTTGCGAGCGTCTTTATTCGTGGATCCAGTTTCGTTTTGTTTCGATGGTTAGTCACAGAAGAAGACTTGAATCTAATTGTTTTTGCTTTAATTTTATGAATTGCAATCGTTTAATTCATTCATAAGAACTCTTGTATAGGATAATTACATGTAAACCTGGTTTTAAATTTACCATTACTTTGATAAATTGTATAATTGAGCTAAATAATGTCAATATTAACCTTCTTCATTTTTATTTATTATTTTGTAAAGGGGGTTCGATTTGAGTCTCCTAATACTCGTGTTAGAGGGTTAAATACTATTTCATTGAAATTGATAGAATGTATATGCCATATCAGCCCTAGTTTTTTGCAACTAACGCTTCCACTCTGCTTTAGCAAAAATATACATCACATTTAATAATAATAATGGATGTTTTATGAGGATTTTATACACGCCATACCTAAGATGTTTAAATTATTGATGAAAAATAGGAAAGAAAATTCCACAGCCTCGGATCGAACCAGGAACCTTCTGCTCACCGTGCAGATGCGCCAGCCAATTGCGCCACTGCGAACATGGAAGCATTACACTATCTACATGCCCTTAGGGCTGGCATCTACTAAATCCTCATAAAACATCCATTATTATACCTTAACGATTATTACGCCAGTAGGAAAGATAGTCCCAGCCTGCGAACTGGGTATTGCTCCAGCCAGCCCAAAGGGCATGTGGATAGCGTAATGCTTCCATGTCCGCAGTGGCGCAATTGGCTGGCGCATCTGCATGGTGAGCAGAAGGTTCCTGGTTCGATCCCAGGCTGTGGAATTTTCTTTCCTATTTTTCATCAATAATTTAAACATTTAATAATGTTTTTGTCTTTAATGGAGAATTTTACAGAATTGTTAACGGCACTTCAATGGGCAGTACTCGTAGTATCAGCCCATTCTTGGCAAACGTCTTTATAAATAAATTGGAAAACACTGCGTTGCACACATTCAACTATATTCCAGTTGCGTCGTATAGATAAGTAGATATCTTTTGCATCTTCAACACAAAAGGTAATGACATAAATGAGTTCTTAGCTTTACTCAACGAGGTTTGCCCTTACAAAAATTCACTATGGAGGTGGAGGTGGACAACAAATTAAATGATCATTCGTCAGGACGGTGGCTTACAATTTGATATACACAAGAAAAGCAACTTTATTCCTGCGTATATTAACAAAGACTCCAACCATTGCCTTTCGCACAAATTGGCGTGTTTTCATCACCAGATAGGAAGAGCATTAGTGTTGCCGCTAAACAAGGAGCTTAACTTAATTAGATCTTTCGCAAATTTTAACGGTTATAATGAAAAGAGGTTGACAGAATAGAGTAAAAAATTAAAATGCAACTTAGTATTGAAGAGCTAACAACATTGAAAATAGGAAATACAGACTACAAAAACGGTGTTAGTCATGTCATTTAACAAAAATTTGAATAGAAGACTTAATAAGATCTGTAGAGAGTTTGATTTTAAACTAGTTTTTAAAAGTAGTAATACCGTAAAGAAAAAATTAAGCAAGATCAAAGAAAAAAATTCCATTAATCGAATGCTCGGGCGAATGTGCAGTTTGTGATTGTTATTATGTGGGTAGCTCACAAAGGGGAGTGAATAGGCGTATGAGCGAGCATATTTCTTGCGTGAAGAATGCAAAATTGGGTATTTCGTCCTTTGCTGATCATATTATAAAAGAAAAACATGCTCATTCAACAGATTTGTTTAAAGTGGTTTACAGTTGGAAAGGCTTAAAATTGTCGGATTTATTGGAGTCGATTGAAATTGTAAAAAATAAAGCAACTAATCAACTGCTTATTAGCGATAATGGTCCCATGCCCGTTGGTGACTAGCTTCCTTTTACCAAATACATCAGCAAGTAATTTATTTTTATTATGAGTTCTTTTATCCGGTTTGAGTGTTTTGCAATTCTTATTATTTTTATTAATTGCTATAGTAAAAGGCAAAATCATTGATTGGTTGTTTTCTTTTATGTTAAATTAATTTCTATTGTAAAGGGTAACTTCACTAATTGGTTGATTTCCTTTTATGTTAAGTTTGTTATTGGCGTTTGTAAGTGGGCTTGGCTTATAAATAATGATGGTCTTCTCACGTTAATCGTAAAATGCAAAGCTGTGTACCTCAACAAAAAGCTTAAGCGTCCCCCGGATTCTCTTGTCCTATTCAATAAGGAACTCGAATGGGTCGACAACTACAAGTACCTTAGCGTTATAATCGACTCAAGACTCTCCTGGAATTGTCACGTGACTTACGTTCTAAACAGCCTCCATAGCTCTCCTGGGGGAACTCATCGACAAGCTGTCGATCTCGACAAAATCTAACCGTCGATAAGTGGCATATTACACATTTATACACAAGTTTACACACGTACGGCTCGATGATATACACTGATATACACACGGTTACACATATTTACACGAAATTTTACACATTTGTACATAATTTTATACACAATTTTCCACACATTTAGACATAATTTTACATTTTTATCCATGTATACACATAAATACTTACATAAACACATACTTGTAGACACACTATATTATTATTTTCACAGTTCAAGTTTCGTAGCACAAAAGAGTACTTCATGTGTATAAATATTTTTAAGCAAGTTTTTGTTAATATTTTTAGAAAATGTGTATTGTTGAGCTATGTGTATTTAGCCTGCAGGTCGGAAACGAAGGAAAAAAGATTTTAATAAGAAATCTGTTGCTAAATTCTGAAATAACGATCGCTAAGTGCATAGTCGAATGCTCTTGAATTGTAGACAAGAATAAGGCAGTTGTCGATAGTCAAAGTCTACACTAGAAAATCGACAAGTAGACAAGTCTACACTGTAAACTCTGTAGACACTCTAGACAAGTCGTGTCCCATGCTAGCTCGAATCGACAAATGCGTCATTAAACACGTGACCATCGACACTTGTCGACAGTCGACTGCTTGTCGATGTGCTCAGCCTAGACCCCCTGGGTCGAAACAGTGCCATCAGCATCGACAATAAGCTGCTACTGTACAAGACGATGATTCGGACCATCCTCCTCTATGGCATGCTTGCGTGGGCAACCATATGTAAAAGCAGATGGAGTGAACTTTAGTCATTCCAGAATGTTACACTTAGGACCATTGCCCAGCATGGAATAAGGACCGTAAAAAATCATTACATCCACTCGGATCTGAACATTACTCACCTTGGTAAGTGTGTCCAAGATCTCCTGATGAACATGGTGCAGACGATGAAGAGCCATGACAATGAGCTGGTGGCTGCAATACTGAATAACCTGATGGAAATGAAGTGGCATAAAAAGTATATAAATCCGAGGCTTTTTCTTGATGTCAACTTCGAAGACATTGGCAACGTTTCCTTCCCGGAATATTGGAAGATGTGA
>JAHWFO010046875.1:1368021-1428046 GCA_023313115.1 Rhysida immarginata | reverse complement strand
CAGGAGTCGTCTCATACATCAGTCATTGCGGACATTGTGGACCTGGAATTGGAGGTGCCCGGCTGCGTCATTATTGATCTTGGTTGCTATTGTGTATTCACCGTTGGATTTTCCAAAAGGTAGGACTTTTTAAGTCTTTTTTTAAACTGCGTCGATCTGAGTATGTGTGTCCTTCTAAGGACACTTGCTGTATGGCGACGGCAGGCGCTGCGTCGAAATCTCCTAGCATTACTACAAAATATGCTGAAGGTAAGGTGTTACCTTGTGATGTAGCGTACAAAGATGCATGTAAGGATCCCAGATATCTTGCATTTGACATCATTATCACTGAACAGCTTGAGGCATTACGTTCCCAACTGAACAAAAATATTTGGACTTAGATTCAAGGTTGGAAGCGCTGACCAAGGAAGTTAGCAGTGTAAATACTAATATTGATAGTTTTAGGGAGGAAGTAAAGAATGCAAGTTTGGAAGCTTCCAACGGCCTTGACAATCTTGGCAATGTTATCAAAGAATTATGGGCTCTCCCATTACGTCAGTTTCGCCCATGATAGTGGATAACGCTATTCCCCTATTCAATAGTAAAGAAGGTCCTGCAGACATGGGCGCGGTCAGCGACGGTAGCTCCTCATCAAGAATTAGCACAAAGAGGAAGCTTGATAATGACTCTGCTGAAATTGATGGAGGTGATTGGCATGTTCTACAGAGTAAGAGGAACAAAGGAGGTGTTAGGATCGACAGTATTCGGTCCATTGTTGATGTCAGCGCTAGTACCTCTGTAGCCGTTCGTACTAATAAGGCCAAGCAGAGTACGTCCCAAATTAACGTTACCCGAAAATCGACAATCGATTAGTGTAGTGAAAAAAGTAGTACGAATGGTCCAGCAGCCCAAAAGGTAAATCAAATGAGGTACACTGAAGTAGGAAAGAAGCCTGATGAACCTCTTAAGTCATCCAGAGAAGAGTCCCTTCATGGCAGGGACGAGAATCTGATTGTGGATTGACGATTAGCGAATCCGAAAAACTAGGATCTAGTAGATCCAGTAGTTGAGAAACTCGGCCTTGTTAATGTTCTCGAAATTGACATCCAAGATATGACGGGGTCTTCGAAACCTGAGGAAACCCCTGATAGTGAGTGAGTGATCCAGGATACCAGCAACCAGGGTATTTTCATGATGTTCCATCTTGGGCAGCATGTTCCTGAGAAGGGTTTGAACATAGGAACCAATGTGGGTCATCCCCAGATCTTCCTAGATAGAGAGATTGTTGGCAACTCTTCTATCAAGTTGAGCAATGGACCGGAGGGTAACATTTTGGAAGGTCTGAAGATCTCTCCATCTCGATTTGCAAATGGAAGCCCAAGCGGGCATACCGTGAAGCAGAATGGCACGAATCACTACCTTGTATAACAAGAGTTTGCTGTCCACTCTGAGAGCGCTGTTTCGCCCCAGTAGCGCGACGAGACTAAACTTCGCTTTCTTAGCCTTGTTAAGCGAATATTGGGCATGATCGTTCCATTTGAGCTTTGAATCAATCACAACTCCGAGATACTTATAATTTTTAACCCACGCAAGCTTCCTACCGTATAGGATGAGGGGCCTTGGAGGGTTTTTGCGTTTGCGTGTGATGAACATGGCTTTACACTTGTTAACATTCAGCTGTAAGCGCCACTTAGAGAACCAGCTCTCACACTGGTGTAAAGCTTTCTGCAGATGGCTGATGACGTGGACTGGATTACGTGCCCAAGTCATGATGGACCCGTCGTCAGCGAACAAGTAAAGATTGCACTTTGCAAACTTAGGAAAGTCGTGGATAAATAAATTGAACAAGGCAGGCCCCAAGACAGAGCCTTGGGGAACACCAGTATTAACATCGCAAGGGACAGACAAGGAGTCACCAACCTTAACACGGAAGGTCCTATTTGTCAGAAAGGAGCAAACCATGGCAATCAGGTCATCAGGGAAGCCACAAGAAATCATTTTATAAATGAGTCCATCATCACAGACCTGATCAAAGGCCTTTTGAACATCAAGAAAGACGATACCACCAAACATAGAAAGATTGAGAGGACCGTTCAAATCGGCAACAAGCCTCCATACCAGGAGTTGACAGGAGTGAGCTCTGCGGAAGCCGAATTGCTCTTCACGAATAAGGTTGTTTGCCTCGCAGAAGTCGTTGAACCTCTTGAGAATAGTTCGCTCAAAGACCTTGGAGAGCACTGGCAGTAAGCTAATGGGCCTATAGTTAATGGGAAGAGCAGGATCAAGTCCCGGCTTGAGAATAGCAGGATTCCTTGAATCCTTACAGGCGCTAAGGAAGTGACCGTTTAGCCAGCAGTCATTCATGATCCTGGTGATAGTACAAACGACATTAAGAGGCAAATTCTTCAGAGCACTGTTGGTGATGGTGTCGATGTCGGCTGCTTTTTTGTTTTTCAGGTGCTTAATGGTGTTCAAAATCTCAGAGGTGCCAATGATATTAGGATGAGTAAAAGCGCCTTGAGAGAAGCCAAACTTGTCACACACGTCTTTGACTTCACCAGTAATATTAATCAGACAGTCCTTCTTGGGCGTATTGAATTGACTTTTCAATGAGTCAGCGATAAGTTGAGCCTTGTCCTGGTCACTGCTAACAAAATCGCCGCTTTCTGTAAGTAGAGGAGGAAGATCAATGGCCCTGTTGCTTTTAAGGGCCCTGACAGTATTCCAAAGAGAATTGTCTTAGACGGACAGTCTCTTGATCTTGTCATTCCACCTTTGATTCCGTAAGTCCTGGATCTGCTCGCTGACCTTACGCGATAGCCTGTTGTAGGGAAACTGGATGAAAGGGGGTGTGCTCATCCGCCATTTTCGCTCCCACCGACGCTATCTCGTGCTTTCATGCTGCATAGAACTGACGGTGAAAAAGTTTTCGTGTGCCACAAAAATGGTTGGATGTGCAGCTCCAAATTGCTCAAACAATAGCAGACAAGGCCATAGATTGTTTTTATTTCCCAAAGATCCCGAAAGATGTAAAAAATGGGTTATTAAGTCACGAAGAGACAAGTGGAAACCGACAGAGAGATCGCGCTTGTGTGAGGTGCGTTTTTCTTTTATTTTTGTTTGGGATATAATATTTATCTTTCAGAATGAATGATTATGTGAAAGTAAGTGTTTATTAAAAATTTAATCGTGGTTCTAAGGAGTTGTCACTTATGCATTGTTTTATCAAAATTGTTGTTCTATCGGTCATTAGTTCTAAAGAACAATTATTATTATTATAAATTTTTTCACCCAAATTCCACTTTCATTATAAAGTAATTTTCCTTATTTAAAAGTTTACACTAAAGTTGAGAAGCAAATGTATGTTTTAAATTTAGTTTTAAGTCATATACCTCAACTGTATCCTTTATTAATATTAGTATTCCGTTTTTAATTTTTTTATTTGAAAAGAACTTAAAGTGGGGGCGTTAGGGTTAAGTGACAGTATTAACATCGTATTCATCTACTATAAATTTTAAGCAACAAATTTCTAAAAATAAGCACATGCAAGAAATGTTTTGAACTCAAAATGGTCAGCATGAGGATTTACACAGTTACTTATAACTCCCAGGTACATTCTGAGGAATCCCAATTTGAGGCAGCGCGTGCTGATGGGTGGAAGAAGCTAAAACCCAATGCTATCCCCACCCTATTTAAAGTGCCCAATCCCCCAGCTCCAATAACACCGAAGAATGCAAGGAACAATCCTTTGGGAAAAAAGCGGCTTCTAGATATGGTAAGAATTCAATGAAGCACAGGTTTTGTGCATTTATAAAATGTTACTAAACAGTGCACAAAAAATAATTTAGTATAATGAGCGTATGAAATTTTAAAATTTAGCCCGATGCCGTCAAAGAGGTACAGCCACCAAAGAAAAGGCAGACATGCGTACCCGAATATTCAGCAACAGTTCAGGAGTTTCCTTATCAAGATCGCGCATCACCTATCGAAGTAGGATTCAATATGGATTTGTTATTTTTCCAGAATCTCACCCACAGTGAAATGAAAAAAAATGCTTAATTTTTTTTGTTTTAATTTTATAGCATTGAAACCAAAATCAAGAGATCCAGAATGAAGAGTCCGAAACGGTTCAAAGCCTCAAGAGAAAGGTTCATCAACTGGAAAACAATGCAAGGAATTTGCAAAGAAGATTAACCAAATCTCAGACATGTTACTTCAACTTACGGTGCTTCGTGAATGCAGGCACGATATTTGAAAGCGACCAACTCGAGAACTTAATCAAACCTATAGGTTCTAAGCACGCCTGGAGTAAAAAAACTCTACTAAAAGCTCTTCGCGCAAGATTTGCCTTAGGAGTGAGTGGATATAATTACTTAAGAAAAGATTTAAATTATCCATTCCCGGGATATTCTACACTAACAAGACATTTAAAAAATCTTCATTTTTCATTTGGGATTCTAGAATGCATGTTGCCTTATATACAAAAAAAGACAGAATCTATGCATGCCCAAGAGCGAAAGTGCATTCTCAGCTTTGATGAGATGGTTATTTTGCCAGTTCTAGAATATGATAAACACACGAAGAGTTTTGTTGGTGAGGTCACAGTGGGTGACAAGACTAAACCAGGAGATCATCTATTATTGATGGTAGTGCTTAGAGGTGTGAGTTCTTCATGGAAACAAACTGTGGCTTATGCAGTGACTGGACCACATACTACTGGTCCAGATATGAAGAAGTTCATTTTTTCAATTCTTATGACACTTCAAGATATAGGTCTGGATGTTTGTGCTGTGGTGAGTGACATGGGAGCAAGCAATAAGGCTTTTTGGAGCAGTGTAGGCGTGTGTGTCACTCGGTCAGAGAGGAAATGTTCATTTGATTTTGAAGGAAGACAAATATATACTCTGGCAGATACACCTCATTTATTGAAAAATCTGTGGTGTTTGCTTACAAAGCACGACATAACATTACATCCAGGTGTCGTAGCTAATGAAGATTTGCAGAGTAATATTGTAAGCCATTAATTCATTCAACAGCTCTACGAAATGCAGAAAGATGCAGACCTAAAACTTTTTTATCATTTGAAACCCGAATGCATACAGCCTGGTCATTATGCAAAAATGAACGTAGGATTGGCTAAGCGCTACTTTTCAATTGCCACTGCAGCTAGCTTAGAAACAGCCGTGAGCATTGGTTTGTTACCTCCTGAGGCCCTGACCACTGCGTGGTTTGTACGTCTTGTGTCAGATTGGTTTGATATAATGACATCCACGATTAGAAAAAAGTCCATTACTAAAAGAAACAAGGATAAAAAAATGCACTTTTTAAAAGGATTTATTGAAGTGATATCTTCTATGGCAGTTGGTGTGAATGGCCCTTGGAAGCCTAATCAAACAGGCTTGATACTATCAACTACATCCATGATTCATTTGGTAGAAAAACTTTTGGCATGTGGGTTTTCTTACGTGCTCACAAGTCGAATGAACCAGGATGCTGTTGAAAATATCTTTTCCGTGATAAGGTCTAAAGCTGGTAAATTGCCAAGTGCATATGCATGTCAAAGAGCAGTGAAACTGATTTGTGTATCCCAGTTTTTGTCCCCGTTACAAGAGGCAAATATACCAAAGATTTGGATGTGCATTTGGTTGACATATTAACTGCCAAAAAAACACCAGAAAAAAAATCAAATGAAACTCGGATTCAAACTGCATCTTCTATTTCTGATTCTAGGAATGTTGCAGCAACTGATACTGTTCTACACATGGCAACAAAAAACAGCATGTATTATATTGCTGGTGCAACACTTAACAAAGCACAAAAAGTTAATTCACAATTTACTATCTGTGAAAGGTGCTCCACTTATTTTTCTGCCACAAAAGAAAATGCAGAAGCTGAGTTAAACAAAACCATTTGTCTAACTGATTTCACAAATTTTGGTGGGCTCAAATATGCTAGCCCTCAGACATATGCTTTGATATCAGCAGCAGAAAAGCTTTACACATTGAACAGAACTGAAATCATAGCGGGATCTGTTAGTTTAGATGATGCTTTTATAAAAAAGGTGATTGAAATATCGGCCTTAGTTGATGTTCCAGATTGCTGCAATGTGTCCAAAATAGTTATTCAGCATTATTTAAACGTCAGAGCATTTAGTACTATGAGAAATCTGATGAACACAAGAAATATATGTACACCCAATCAATATGCTTCCAGAAGTGCAAGATCAACAATTAATTGATGTGATTTTTTCGTTTACATGTTACAATTATAATTGTGGTTAAAGTATATTTTTAAATTTCAGAGTTATAACATTAAATTTGATGGTTTTCATCTACTTGTTTTATTTATTGAAATTAGCACTTCCAAGAGGTAATAAAATTAACATCTAAAATATAAAAAATATCATAAACAAAAGAAAAAAACTGAGTGATACCAACTAAAAACAGTTCGACCACAAACAAAGGTTGGACAAATAATATGAACACATTTGATTTTAGACGTTCTGATTCAATTTCAGTTGCTCTCAAAAATAAACAAAACGATAAGGGAGTTTCTCCAAATTTTTATTTTTGGATCGGACTTCAAGTCAATATGAAGTCAATCAGTGTAAGGATACTGTTGTCCCGTCCGAAAATAAAAATTTGGAGTAAACCCCTTATCGTTTTGTTTATTTTTGAGAGCAACTGAAATTCAATTCATTCTATCGACGTTATCTTTCTGAATTTTAACGATATCTGCTTGAACTTTATATAAGAGTAGCTCTATATATTTGGCTAATAAATTATGCAAAAGACATTTGGGAACGTTTGCGCATGCACATTTAAACATTTAGTAAAAATGCTCAGATTCCATCAAATATTTAATATTTTAATATTCGGATTGCAGGGTGTTGTCTCTAATTTAATTTGTCAAGTCTCCGGAAAATGGCATTGCATTGAGTTGAAAACCCTGCATGTTATAAACAAAAACACTTATGAAAAAATTTCGATTGTTTAAAAAAAAATAAAAAAACCTTTATATCTACAAGAATATATGTGATATCCTCATACAAACGAACAGAATTAAGTAAAAGAAGTCTCATAATCAGGGTGATGTCAAGCATTATTTTTCCAGGGTGATCCGAAACATTATTTTATTTGTTCATTTTTTTGCTAATCTCCTATTTGCTTTCGGGTAATCACTTTCGCTGAAATATATGAAGTGTAACATGCTCTTTACACCCCTGAAGTCTCAAGATAATTCGTCAAGTATTTTTCTAGATATTGGACAAAAAGTCTAAAATCAAATGCGTTAATATTATTCCAACCCTTCTATATAAAAATATCAATTCATGCAAATTTATGCGATTTATATTATCAAGAACAGATGATGCGTATCTTCATCTGTTCTTGATAACATTTTTAAGTGATGAAACACATATTAGGTATTTATTCTTAAATACTTTTTATCGTTAACTAAAATAAAATAAACTTCTAAACAAGAAGTCCAATTGCAAACGCATGTGATTGGGAGCGAAAATGGCGGATTCAAGGTCAGCAATAAAGCCAATGGATGAGCACACCCCCTTTCATCCAGTTTCCCTAGCCTGTTGTACTTCGTCTTGAAAAGCGGAAGCCTGGTACGTTGCCATAGTCTTCTGTAAGTATTTTTTTCCTGAATAGCCTGCCTGATGCTGGGAGGAAGTTCAAGATGGTCTGGCCGCTTGCAATCAACTGGAGAAGCACTAGCATCAGAAGCCATGAGAATGGTGCGAGTGACATTTTTGACATTTTCGTCGATGTCATTGCTGCTGTCTGGATCCTGATATGGAATGCTACTATCTTTTAAAAGTTCCCTAAAAATTTCTAGTCCTGCTTGTAACGAAGATTTAACCTCAGATCGATATTTATCTTCTCGAAATTTAAAGCAACAGGGAGGTGATTAGATGATAAGGCATTCACTGTGTAGATGTTGTATGGTTATGTCAAGAACATCACTAACAGCTGAGTGATCACAGTAGTATGTACGAGGCGCATCCAGAAAGTAAGTTTCCCGATGTTTTCCCCTTTAAAGTAAACGTAATTAGCCGTGTCAATTGCGCATGCGTAACAGATCTATGACGTATCATCATATGCCAGCCGGATAGGTCCCGCCTCGTGCCAGTAGCGTGGTAGCAATGGTCCGAAATGGAAGCTCTTATTTTTTCTCCCGCCGCCTGCGAGGTTCGGTCGGTGATAAAGTTCTTGAATGCACAAAGCATTGCGCCAATTGAAATTCGTCGTCAGCTCTGTCAGGTCTATGGGCTGAACATCATGAGTAAGCAGATGGTGCGTCGCTGGTGTAGGCAGTTTTCCGAAGATCGTCAAAGTGTCCATGATGAAGAGCGCAGTCGGCGACTACCCCTCATCAATGATGATCTTGTTGGGCTTGTGCAGCAGCCCTGATCTTGCTCCCAGCGATTTTCACGTTTTCTTGCACCTCAAGAAATTCCTGTCCTCCGGTGAGCGTTTTGACAACGACGAAGAGCTGAAGACGTCTGTCATACGCTGGTTCCATTCACAGGCGGCAGAGTTCTACGACAGGGGGATACAAAAGTTGATCCCACGATACGACAAGTGTCTCAATTCTAGTGGTGGCTATGTTGAAAAATAGCTGAAACATTGCTGTACTTGTTGCCAATAAATATGTTCCTGTAAGTGCGAGTTTCTTTTTTTTTAATAGGGAAACTTATTTTCTGGATGCGCCTCGTATCTTCAAGGGGACCGACGACAGAAGTGTAATCTGATCTAACATGTATCTATAGAGTACTGAGCCGCTCTGATTTGTGCATCTAGAATTCCAGTGAGGGTGCTTCGCATTTAAATCACCTGCCATAACAACTGGAATGGGTCCGGACAGAAGCTCATCGAGGTCGCGGGGGTCGAGCTTGTGCCCTGGAGGGTTATATAGGGAAGTAAACTTGACCTCCTCTTTAAGGATCATGGATACTGCTTCCATTTTCACTAAATCTGGAGTGACGATCTTAGTATGCTCAATGCCTTTCCTAATAAGAATAGCTGCTCCTCCAGAGCCTGGATCAATAGCTTTTTTATGGGTCCTATCTTTTCTGTAAATATAATAAACTGGTAGGTTAAAAGATCTGCTTTGCTTGAGGTGAGTCTCACTCAAAAAGGCAACGTCGATATTCCAACTTGTGAGGAAATCGTAGAACTCATGACACTTGCGAGGGATCCCTCTCGCATTCCAGATAGTGCATCGTAATTTTCCTTGTTTAAGTACTTTATACGGATGTCTAACCATGATTATTTCCTGCTCTCAACTGTAGTAATCTGTGGCAAATCGTTGCCACTTTCTTTTAGCATATTCATTAAGTTACCAAAAAACCTTTGAATTTTAGCCAGTTCTTTGTGGTCAACAGCTTCCTTACCAATTGAAGCAGAGGCAACAGAAGCGAAAGATCTACCTTCAACTACCTTAGGATTTCTATTCCTATTGACTTGTGGGTATTTGGGGCATTTTGTATAGCTGTTTGTGTGCTGGCCTTCACAGCGAATGCATTTAGGCGGGTCTTTATCTTTTATATTGGTACAGTCCCTTGATTGGTGACCACCTGCGCACTTGTTGCAACGCGGTGACTCGGTGCAACCCTGAGACACGTGTCCAAAACGTAAACAATTGTAACATTGCAATGGCCTTTTGTTACCTCTAAATAATTCAACTGCTACAGCAAGTGAACCGATACGTTTCAGATTTAGGAAGGACTTATTATGTTCAGTGTTTTGGAGGAGGACTAGAACCATTGGCATCTCGACAGCACCGTTTGCTTTTTTAAGCCTAATTGCTTTGTCCGGGAACTAGTTGGCACTTCTGAGGTCTTCACAGAAATCTTCGAGGTCGTATGTTCTGTCAACGTTACGAACATCGTACTTCAGTAATCGTGGAAAAGGAGCTATTTATATCCCTCTAATCATCATTCGTCACCATGGGAAGCCAATAAAGGAAAATTTTGGGGAGATCAAAAAGCACGTACCTCTTGACAAAATTACCGCCCACACAGGTCGAAAAGACACTATAAAGATTAAGTGTCACGACGAGTAAACTCATAAAATTCTTGTGTCCGGAGTGAAAAGCATCATCAACGTAAATCAGAGAAAAGGCTTAAATACGTTGTCCGAAATGTAGATACAACATATGAACTGGAAGACTTTTGCGAAGACCTCAGGAAGGCAAACTATTTTCCATTTTCCATAAAAAGCAATCAGGCTTAAAAAAGTAAACGGTGCAGTAGAGATGCCAATGGTTTTAGTTCTACTTGAAAATAATGAACACAATAAGTCTTTTTTGAGTTTGAATCGTGTCGGTCCTTTAGCTGTTATTGTTGAATTATTTAGAGGCAACAAAAGGCCCTTGCAATGCTATAACTGTTTACGTTTTGGTCCGTCTCCCATGGTTGCACCGAGTCGCCTCGATGTATTAAGTGCGCTGGCAACCATCACTCGAGGGATTGTACAAATGTAAAAGGCCAAGACTCCCCAAAATGTATACGCTGTTCTGGTCAGCACGCATCCAGCTAAAAGTCAAAAGGATCAAAAGTGTCCCAAATATCTAGAAGTCAAAAGGATCAAAAGCACCAAAATGGTAGAGGGAAAATCCTCTGCTTCGGTCGCATCCAGTTCTGCTGATACTAGAGACACTGGTATGGTCGACCACAACCAATTGCGTAATATTTTCAGGTTTCTGGGAAATTTGCTAAATCACTACAAGGAAAGTGGAAAAGCAGTGTTACAGCTTGCCTCTCACGAATCTAACAAATGATCATGGACAGACACCCATACAAGATCATTAATCAAGGGAAACTCCGTTGCAATCTTTGGAATGCAAGGGGAATCGCTCACAAGCGCATCGAGTTTTACAATTTCCTTACAAATTGGAATGTCGAAATCGCCTTCGTGTGCGAGACGTACCTGAAACCTACTCAAGTCTTCACCTTGTTTGGATATCGTTTTCGCAAGGATCGGCCACTGGGTAATAATGCTAACCACGCTTTTGGTGGAGCAGCGATCATTGTTAAGGACGGCATTGATCATCGTGAGTCTGTCACTCCAGGCTTTGTAGGAATGGAAGCAGTCTCCGTGATTATAAACGATGTGGACGCAGGTGAAATCAAGTTCATCTCTTTATATAACTCACCTAAGCACAAGCTTGATCCGTGCGAACTTGACGAGCTGCTGTCCGGGCCCATTCCAGTTGTTATTGCGGGCGACTTGAATGCTGCCAAGCACCATGCGTGGAACTCCAAATGCCCGAATCAAAACGGCAATATCCGATAAGGATATACCTTAAACGATTAACACCTTTGTTGTTGGTCCCCTTGATGACACGTACTACTGCGACCACTCTCCTGGATATTGCAGTTCTTAAAGGTTTCCTCAAGCCCTATAATATATTCACGGTCGACGACTTATCTTCTGACTACCGTCCATTGAAGCTTATGTTTGAGGGCTTAAACATCGATAAGAAGATTGTGCTCCGCTCCAAACAGGACTGGAAGCTCTTTAGGGATATTCTTAGAGAAAATATCATTATTTACAAGGAGGTTATTGATAAAGACGATATCAATAATTATATCAATGCTATCACCCGTGTTGTCAACGATGCCACAATCCCTAAAGAGCTTCCAGTCCAGTACCTCTACTACCGATCGTAAGCGTCCTGAACATCTCGACCTCCCTCCTTATATCAGGCGTCTTACTCTCGAAAGGAATTCTTACAGAAGATTATGGCAGCGTAAGCGACTCCCCTTCTTCAAGACCAAATACAACCGGCTTTCTCGCAAGGTTCAGGAGGGGTTTAAAGCTCTACGAAATCAAAGGTGGAGCGAAAAATTGAAGTCCTTGTCTGTCCATGAAGATCGATTTAATGAAACGTTCCTTTCAAAAGTTAAGCAATTAGACAAGAAATCAGTAAGACTTTGCAACATCAATGAATACAACATCCACTCTGAATCATATCCCTCATACGCTTGTAATTTTGCCTGCGCGCAACGCGTAAGCTCAACCTCTCAATTAACGTATCTCTACGTTAACTTCTGAGCTTCTTCGATCTTTAGCGACGCGACATATTGCGTTTTAATATGGTCGTAGCCAACGCGTCTCACACTCTACCTTTTATCCCACCTGTAAACATTATATCTGGTCAGGGAGTATAGGATATCTTCTATCTAGTGAATAGGTTATCTAGTGAATGGTATAGGAATGCGTGTTTTTGCTTAAGAAAATTAGTGCATATAAAATTTATTTTTATGACCGTATTAACTACAGTTTATTGTACTTTTTTACTTCTGATGATTTGGTATAAGCATGGTCTAAAAGATTACCAGTTAGATTTCAATTACAGTAATTTCCACTCTCGGATCGTATATTTACAGTAATTACAGTAATTTCCACTCCAATTTCGTATATTTCAAAATTTGGAAGTGATCTCTATCCGCTAAATTTGGAAACTATTGAAGCTGTTCCTGTCTCGGATTATCTAATTACTTGAATTATAATTTTTTATCCACCATTTCAGTTCAGTTGTGAAAGTGTTACGACTGATATTAAATTTTATTTATGTTCAGGTTACTTCTTCACGGTTTCTTAATTTCCTCTGCCAATCACGTGGATCGGAAAAACTGGAACTGAATCCTTTCAAATAATTCGGAAGGCTTATTGCAATGAAACATTGAGTCGTACTAGGTGCTTTGAGTGGCAATAGTGCTTTCGGAGCGGCAGATCATCACTGGAAGACGAAGAGAAATCAGGGAGCTCTTCCACGAGCAGAACCTCCTGAAATATCATCCAGGAAGGTTCGAAGAATTTTTAACGGTAGATCGTACCCAAGTTTTTTTTCGGGGGGGGGGGGGGGAGTTGCCCAATCTTGCTTGTGGGGAGGGTCCCCCAAGTAACAAAACCAGTTGACAAGGTGGTCAATTTCGGGGAGGAGGGCTATAGCCTCTTGCCAAAGATGAACCTCAAGCAGAAGGTCATTTTTTTGAAGTAGTCGACGAGATCCAGCGCGAACCGCAAGTGTTACTTGGTACTTTTCGACAACAGGATTTCCAGGAAGCTATCCAAGGGTATAGAAAGCGGTATATCGCTGCACAACATAATTTGAAGAGAATTATGTTGTCAAGCTTAAGTAACGCAAGCACTTTGTTTTATATCTTAGTTTCGGAACATGATGATACCTCCAAAATAATCTTCATAAATTTGTAAATTTTAAAGATTTCAGGCATAAGAATTCAGTTCTAATCACTTAAAATCGTAAATAAAATTTAGAGAAAATACTTTGTCGCTGAAGAAGAACTTTAAAAGTTGCAAATACTTTGTTTCTAAATTTTACAATCCATTAATTTATTCGCATAGATGCAATCAAAAACCACTCGAGGTGTCTGTAAAAGTTAAATAAGGCAATTAATACAGGCATAATTGAACGTTTAACTGTGTTTCGATTGTTTTCTTCCTGATGACATTGTAATTTGTTGTTGCTTCTTAGTCTGTTTCGGCATTCGTCGGAGAATTTGTTTGTGCTTTTCCTATCAGGCGTTATTATATTGTAAGAATATGATTCCAGGATTTCTTGATATTAACCCTTAATGATTTTTCACTTTCTCTAACGTATTTAAACGAAAACCCCCTTTTTTATAAAATAATATGAAATATCTTCGACCCATACGAATATCTAACGATACACTATATTATTTTTTAAATATAATGCTTCTCAATAGCATGCATTGTGAAATAAATTGTCGAGATGAATTGATAGTCAATTAAATTTTGAAACATTCCCCCAACCCCTCAATCTGCCAAAAGAGTAATTATAGCAACATCAAGTAGTTAATTACTTACATAAGAGTTATTCGAATGTAAACAAAAGGAAATAAATTTAGAATGACAATTCCTTTCTTTCGTGTTGTCTTAAATAAACGACCAAAAGGTGCTTTAAAATTGTATCGTTACTGCTTTTGTTCCCATTTTCGTTTCTTTTTTCGTCCTCAGGTGAATTTATGTTTCCAAAGCAAAAGGTGAGCATGAGTGTGAGGGAGACTGATTATTGGGCTGAAAATTAAGTGGTTGTCAGCAATTCCTTGAGGATGTGGAAGATTAATGGCGAGCTTTACTTTGGGAAACAACGTTAATTAAGGGGAACGACTTTTCGCCCGAAAATGAAATTCCTTCGTTAAGAACAACAGCGTCGACTAATTTTCGCCTTCAGTCCGAAGGATGAATGCAATAAGTATCGCAAATATCTTTTAATAACATTGTATTGTTATGAACAGAGAAAAAAACACTGTTCTTGGAAAACCATGAGAAAATAATTATTAGAAACGTATAATTTAATGTTTACAGGTGGTGTTATATTTCACAAGGTAAAAGCGGTTCTCAGGCATGTGAATATTATTTTGTATAAATTTGTGAATAAATTGTCTAAAAATCTTATGTGGATAATGCAGATGATTAACTTAAGAATAAAATAAAACTCTTTTTCCACAACGAAACAGGAATTGAACAAACATAAAAAGAAAAAGACCGAAAATAAAATGAAAAAATACAACCTGAGTCTGTAAGCGCTCTTCGAAAGCTTTGCTTTCATCATTCAGCAGCCAAGGAGCACCTCGAGAGAACTTGAGAGAACTGACTTGGAATCGACAATCGACAATCGAGCAGTGGAATGAAAGAAACAATGCGAGTGGTACTGAAGCAGAGCTCCCAAACTCACTCGTCACATGTATAGACCAGGGGAATTACACTGAGATAGGTGAGAAGCCTGAGAAAACCCCGAAGGTCCTCCTCAAGATGATTGAAGAATATTCCCACTCATTCTGGGGATAAAAAAGTTGATTGAAGATTGTCATAGAAAGGGGGGGGGGGAGTGAAGCCAGCGGCGAACTAGGCTATCCAAAAAATCGGGGAAGATAACATTCCTGACATCGTCGAAGTTAACTTCTAAGACATGGCTGGACAAACGATGTTTTAAGCGTTTCTTGTAGTCTGGAGGATTGTGAATTTCAGACACCAACTGATTCCTGTGATTAAGCATCTTCGGGAGCATGGTCGTTATCGTATCCTGCACAAACTTGCCAATATGCGTCATCTCTAGATCTTCATGAACGACATTATTGTTGGCTACTCTACGATCAAGTTTCACGATTGCTCTAAGAGTAATATTTTGGAATGTCTGCAGCTCCTTCCACCTTGTTTTGCACACGGAAGCCCAGGCTGGCATACCATGAAGCAAGATCGTGCGGATGATCATTTTGTAGATGAGCAGCTTGTTTTCAATGTCAAGAGCACTGTCCCTCTTGGCCTTATTCAGCGCGTAGGAAACATGTTGATACCAGGTGAACCTGGAATCGATCACCACACAAAGATATTTATAGTCTTTGACCAAGTCGAGCTTATTTCCGTACAGGGTAAGCAAACCTGGAGGGTTTCTGCGTTTATTAGTGAAGAACATAGCCTTGCACTTGCCAACATTTAACTTCAGCCTCCATCTGCTGAACCATTTTTCGTAAAGATGCAGCGCTTTCTGCAAGCGAGAGATGACATGGGCAGGAACATGGGCAAAGGTTAAGATGGCCGCATCATCAGCATAGAAGTACAGCTTACACTTGGGTTTGGAAAGTCCTGGATAAAAAAAATTGAACAAGGCTGGTCCCAGAACTGATCCCTGTGGGACACCGGCTTTAACCACACATGAGAGGGAGTCACCAATTTTAGCTCGAAAAGACCTGTCTGAGAGAAATGAGCAGACCAGCATGATAAGGTCATCTGGAAATCCAAATTTTATCATTTTATAAATGACACCATCATGCCAAACTTGATCGAAGGCCTTGCAAATGTCTAGAAAAATAATGCCACCATATAGAGATTTGTTAAGAGAGTTTTGTTGCGTCGACAGCAAGCCGCCATATTTGCATTTGGCAGGAGTGGTCCGTACGGAAACCAAACTTCTCATCACGAATAAGATCATTGGCAGAGCAGAATTCATTGAACCTTTTAAGAATTGTCCGTTCTAGAACCTTAGACATAGTTGATAAAAGGCTGATGGGCCTGTAACTTGCAGGCAATGAAGGGTTAAGACCTGGTTTAGGAATGCTTAAGATAATTGATTCCTTCCAGCCAGTAGGGAAATATCCGTGTTTCCAGCAGTCATTAATTAGTGTAACGATGTCAAGAATCAGGTTGGTAGGTAGATTTTTAAGTGCATTATTTGTGATGGCATCCATTCTAGGGGCTTTCTTATTCTTGAGTTTCTTGATGATCTCGACAATTTCCGTCGGGTAGATTGATCGCTCTATAGGAGCACGCCGACCCTCATAAAAATTGGACCACCTATCGCGAACCTCGCTGATTGCATGCTTTCCGTCCGGAGTCTCTGGAATTGGGGTGATGAATTGATTGCTAAGTGACTCAGCAATTAATTGAGCTTTATCTCGGTCTGCAGTAGCAAGAGTAGTACCGTCTGGAGAAAACAGGGGTGGGAATTTCGTTTTCTTACACTTAAGAGCTTTAATCATAGTCCAGAGAGAGTTGTCATGAGTTGAGAGATTCTTCAATTTGCTCGTCCACTTTTGCACTCGTAGCTCTCTTACTTTTTCGTGGACCCTCCTAGAAAGCCTATTATATTTTCTCTTAAAGATGGGATCACGTGTACGCTGCCAAAGTCTTCGGAAGGCATTCCTCTCTGCAATAATTTGCCTAATACTTGGAGGAAGATCGAGATGGTCAGGATATTTAGGGTTTATAGGGCAAGCACTAGCAGACATCGCATTGTTGATGTTATTGGTAATGTCTTTGACTCTATCATTGATTTCATTGTTGCTGGAGGCATTCGCTGTGTAGCCATTGCTAGTTTTAAGGAGGTCACGAAAGAGTTTCCAATCCCGCCTTATAGGAAGCCGATTCAGGATGTCCATATTTAAGCCATCAATGTTAAGGGCAACTGGAAGATGGTCTGATGTTAAATCGTCCACAGTGAATATATTGAACGGTTTGAAGAGACCCCTGAGAATAGCAATATCCAGGACATCGCTCGTGGGCGAATGATCACAATAATATGTACGTTTGATTGGACTGATAGCGACAGTGTCCAACTGGTTCTGGATGTAACCATATAAAATAGCACCACTGTGATTAATGCATCTGGAATTCCAGTGAGGGTGTTTCGCGTTTAGATCGCCTGCCAAAACAACATGAAAATTACCAGAGAGCAACTCGTCAAGATCACAGGGGTCAATGGCATGCCCCGGAGAGTTATAGAGCGCAACAAACTTAACCCAGCCAATCGTGAGGTCCTTGATGAGAATAGACGCCGCCTTCATTCCTGAATAGTTCGGGGTAATGACTTCAACATGCTCAATATCTTCTTTAACTATAACAGCCGCTCCGCCAGAGACATTATGAGCAGGATTTTTGGGAGTCTGTCCTTACGATAGACTATGTATCCAGGCAGCCTGAATAACCGTTCCGTCGTGAGATGCGTTTCACAGACAAAGGCGATATCGATTTTGTTTCTCGATAGAAAGTCGAAGAACTCCTCTCTCCTACGCGAGATGCCTCTGGCATTCCAGATTGTACATCTAAGTTTACCTTGATTAACTACTTTGAAGCTGTTACTAGCCATAAATAAGCTTTAGGGAATGATTTGACAATTTGTGAAATAGACTTTCCGATTTCTTCATATAATTTTAGCATCGCACCTATTTTCTTGTTCATATCTTGTAAATCCGAAGGGTTGAAGCCTTTATCAACAGTTTTTGAAACCACCGATGCATAGGATCTCCCTACAATTGTCTTAGCACTAGACATTCTGTTTACTTTGGGATATTTAGGACATCCTGAGAAACTTGAGGTATGCTGTCCTTCACATTTTTGCATTCCCTAGACTGATGTTTTTCTGCACACTTATTACAAACGAGATAGCTCAGTACAGCCCATGGAAACGTGCCCAAATCTGAGGCAATTGTAACATTGTAGAGGTTTCTTATTATCCCTAAACAGCTCAACGAGCACTGCCAGATGACCAATCCGAGTGACTTCTTTAAAAGTTCTATTGTGCTCAGTGTTTTCAAATAGTGCCAGGATCAACGGCATTTCAACCGAGCCATTTGCCTTTTTGAGTCTTATTACTTTTTCAGGGAAGTAATTTGTCCCTTTGAGATCTTCAAGAAAATCATCTAAATTATATGTTACATCAACATTCCTTATAACATATTTTAACGGTTTTTCCGACTTCAGCTGGTGATTTTGTATTTTCAGGATATTATCACTCTTGATTCCTGACACTAATTTTTTATGGATGTCTTCATTTTGACACTTAATGTTAATGGTGTCAGTCCTGACGATTCCAAGAGAGTCTTGAGTCGATGATAACGCCAAGGTATTTGTAGTTGTCTACCCAGTCCAGTTTCTTATTGA
The DNA here is from genome assembly GCA_023313115.1 of Rhysida immarginata. NCBI lineage: Eukaryota > Metazoa > Arthropoda > Chilopoda > Scolopendromorpha > Scolopendridae > Rhysida > Rhysida immarginata. The sequence continues at coordinate 1,409,627 of JAHWFO010046875.1, read as the reverse complement.
ATAGAACAAGAGAATCTGGGGGACCTTGAACTTTCTGTTGAAGTACATAGCTTTGCACTTTCCGACATTAAGGTTCAGCTTCCAGCAGTTAAACCAGTCTTCGAACATCTTCAATGCGTGCTGCAGACGAGTGATAACGTGAGCCGGCTTGTGTACCCATGTCATAATGGCAGTATCGTCAGCATAGAAATATCGATTACAATTTATAGGGTTCGGGAAATCATGCACAAAATAATTAAATAGCACGAGCCCGAGGACAGAACCTTGAGGGACACCGGCCTTTACAACACGGGGCGTAGATAGATTTTCACCAATTTTAGCTTGGTATCACCTGTCAGTGAGAAAGGATTTCACCATCAAAATCAAGTCAGGAGGAAACCCGTCTCTAATCATCTTGTAAACAAGGCCTCCATGCCACACTTGGTCAAAAGCTTACTGACATCGAGGAATACCACTCCGCAGTACCTGGAAAGGTTTAAGGGGGTGCTCAGGTCCTCTACGAGCCTCCATATCTGCATCTGACAAGAGTGGGCGGCAGGAAAGCCAAACTGATCTTTCCGAAGAAGATCATTGGCGAGACAATGGTCTTGGAATCTGACGAGGATCGTTTTCTCCAAAACTTTAGGCATTGAGGGGAGCACACTAATAGGTCGGTAGCTCGAGGGAATTGCTGGATTTTGTCCCTGCTTGGGAATACTCAAAACAATAGATTGTTTCCAAGATGCAGGAAAGTAGGAAAATTTCCAGCAGTCGCTAATAATATTGGTGAGAAAGTCAATAAAGTTCTTTGGGAGATTCATAAGGGCGTTATTGCTCACCTTGTCTCTTCCTGGAGCCTCCTTCTTTTTCAGTTTACTTATGCTGGTGGCGATCTCTCCGGCCTCGATGTTGTTCTTCGTTAAATGCTGCGGGACTTCATCAAAGTTGACAAGACCATCTTCGACACGCTGAGACATGATTTGACTCTCGGGATTGTTGTTGATAGGAGTAACAAATTGCATTTCAAGTGAATCTGCAATGACTTGGACCTTGTCCTGATCAGTTTGCACATAGTCACCTTGTGGTGTACGGAGTGGAGGAAGCGTATTATTCTTCTTCTTCTATAAAGCTCTGACCATACTTCAAATGGAATTGTTGCGAGCGGACAAGCTTTTGAATTTGTCATTCCATCTAGCGTCGCGAAGCTCTTTTATCTCCTCTTGAACTCTTCGCACTAGCCTGTTGTACTTGGTTTTGAGCCGAGGTTCACGATAGCGTTGCCATAGTCTACAGGTCCTGTTTCTTTCAGCAATTAGGCGTTGGATTCCAGGAGTGAGTTGGATTCGATGAGGAGGTTTATTCTCTGATGGATAGTTACTAGCTTCTATCTGGTGATGTCTTCAACACGTTGATCGATATCCTCCGTACAGTACACAATGTCGGGATGGCAGCCATCGTTCTTAAGAGTATCTCTGTAGAGCTTCCAGTCTTGATGATGTATGAGTTCCTCTCGGAAAGTTATGTCAACATTGTCAAAGTTCAACGCCACAGGCTTGTGGTCAGAAGAAAGGTCATCAATTGTGAAGATATTGTATGGTTTGAAGAAACCCTTCAAGAGCGAGATGTCCAAAACGAAAAGCTAAAGTCCCTGTCAACCCAGGACAACTCGCTCTGGGGTTCTATAAGGGCTCTAAAAGGAAACAGACCCATCAACTTGCCACCGCTGTTTACCACAGATGGCAATGCTGTCACCAGTGATCAAGATAAGGCTCAACCGATCGCATACTCCCTGGTAAAACAATTTATCACTCCTAGTGAGGACAACCCGGATAATTTCCCAAATATTCGTCTTGTCGACGATGGATGTATCGCATATAAGCTCACTCATTGCCTTTCTACCGGTGAGGACATTGTTGGTGTTCACGAAATCTCCAATGTCATTAAGCATCTTAAAAGCAGGAAAGCAGCAGGTATTGATTCCATCACAAATAGTACTTTCTAGAATTTGCCTCCAATTTTTGTCGCGACTATTACCAGGGCCATAAATGACTGCTGGGAACCTGTTACTTTCCTATCAAGCGAAAAGAGTCTTGTTATCGTTACCATACCAAAGCCTGGTTTTAACCCTGCTCTCCCTGTCAGCTATAGGCCCATAAGCTTGTTACCTATGCTATCAAAAGTCTTTGAACGCGTCATTCTTAAGAGGTTTTAATGATTCTGTGTGGCTAACAATCTTTTTCGTGAAGAGCAATTCGGCTTTCGCCCAGGTCACAAAGGCCTGATACAAAATGATTACTTGTGGATTTCCGGACGATCTTATTGCCTTGATTAGATCCTTTCTGTCGAACAGGATATCAAGGTTGTCTGCTCCATGTCTAACCCTTGTGACGTCAATGCTGTGTTTCCCAGGGCTCTGTCCTGGACCCTGCACTTCAACTTTTTCATCCATGACTTCCCAACCTTTACAAAGTGCAAGCTATATCTGCTCGCTGACGACGCGTCCATCATGACTACTGACCGCAATCCCGCTCGCGTCATATCTCGGTTGCAAAATACTTTACATCTGTGCGAGAAATGGTTTGCTAAGTGGAGACTCAATCTAAATGTTGACAAATGCAAAGCGATGTTCATTACGAAGAAAATCCCCGAGTCCTCTCTTCCTTTCTGGTAAAGAGCTTAAATGGGTAATACATTACTAATACCTCGGAGCGGTAATAGATGCCAAGCTAAATTGGGGCGACCATGTCTCCTACGCCATCAACAAGGCAAAGAAGGCAAAATTCAGTCTGGTAGCTCTTCTGGGGCGAAACAGCGCGCTTAGATTGGACTACAAACTATTGCTATACAGTACGGTAATCCGAACCATCTTGCTTTATGGTATGTCTGCCTGGGCAACTATATGTCAGTCCAGATAGAAGGACCTTCAAACCTTCCAAAACGTTACCTTGAAGACCATTGCCCAATTTGACAGGAGAGTTGCAACAAATATTTCTATTGCCGACGATTTTGATATACCTCCCATTGGAAATCACGTCTAGGAGTTGCTGAAAAAGCTGCTTCCAAAGATGTAGGACCATCCCAATCCTCTGGTTGCAAGTATTCTTGAGCATCCACTCACCTTTAGAAGCCTTTTTTAGAAGCATCGCAGGCCTCGTCATATCCTGGACTTCAATTTCCCGAATATTGGATCTCCTAGCTCCTCGTGCCCTTGTCCCTCGTCAATCAACAATCAACTCTACCGTCCTCCATCTTATCCTCTGAATGACTTAAGTAGGTTTCATCCGGCTTCTTGCCTAGTTCAGTGTACTTCCCCTGGTTACTTTCTGGACGAGTACGACAGTGAAAGCGTTGCTTTCGGACCGCTCGTTTCGTTTTCCCTGCACTGTTCGATTGTCGATTTGCTAGTTTGTATTGTGCATAGTTCCTGAGGATGAGAAATTTCTTGAAATGCGTGGAACAATAATTTCCGCTACCATATTGCTAATACTGGAACCTTTCTTATTTTGACTGAAAATTCAATTCAAAAATTTCTTTACAAACTGAAGATGAGATCAATAATCTCGAAAACTCACCATTAGTTACAATTTATTTTTCCGCTACAAGACCTTCACTTCACATGTGTTTTTCGTCTACTTCCACCTCAAGACTCTCACCTCATTACTTGCTTTACTCCACATGGGGTGAGTTTTAATAATCAATTGTTTATTATTATTTTATTTCCATTTCTTTTCATTAAAAGGAGTGCGTATGTTTAAATATTTATATATTCATTTCTTTATATACAAAAGAGGAAGGATTTGCGTAAATAACACATATATATAACTAGAATGACTTTATGAATAAGTAACTATACAGACTGGTCATAAATTTGAGTAAATAGATCCTATCCATCATTACGCATTTTCTTAGTATAGTTTTTTAGAATTAAAATTGTCTTAAAATATCCTAACTTTAAAAGTTTTTTATTTAAAAAAAACGATTAAAAATTTTTTGAATATAATGCATTCTTTCCGTATCTCCGTCCGCATTAACAAGGAGAGCTCGGTTTTGAGGTGCCATCTGTCGACGGTTATCAATAATTTTGATGCGAAGTGAATGGAAAATATGTACATTTAATTTATAATAAAATTTTGCAACATTCCAAGAAGAACTTTTAGCTATGACGTAGAAGTAATATTAAATTCGAGAATTTAAAAAGAAATTCTGGCTAAAACTATTAATACACAACGGAAATTAATTTAATTCTTTCCAAATTTACGTCTATTTTATTATTCACGCGATTTCACGTGCGCGTACCCATGACAATAATGTTTAAAAGATGAACAGAAAGTAACAATGTATTCATTCTTGATAAATCGATTGTTATATGACATGCCATTATCTTGGTATTCTTTACAGTCGCTGTTTTAGCACGTGAATTCGACTTGAAGGGGCCCACGAAAAGCCTGAAAAGTTGATACAGCCGAGCTAAGACCTTGATACAGAATTTGAAAAAGTTAAGAAACGTGCATTCTTATTAGTAGCTCCTAATAAAGTTGTTTCCTTACTTTTGTTATTATAAATTTCTACTGTACAGAGATGTCAAAAATGTTCTGTAAGCTCTTATTGTATCTACTTGAATAAGATGATGGGTGACTAGGGGTAGTCACCTCATTATATCTTCCGAATGACTAGGGGTGGTGGTGTGATGTTGTTGATTGGGAAACATCTGCAGGCTCAGGAGTTATATTCTAATAATATATTAGGTATGAGCATTTTAAGAGTCAAGATTCACTGTGTGACTTATAATTTTAATGTGGTTTTGGTTTATAGACCTAATAGTGCGCCGATTGGTGTGTGTATTGATGAGATTCATAATTGTATTTCTGAATTTGATATTAATATGGTCTTGGGTGATTTTAACATTGAATCTGGTAATTTTCCAATCAATAATAATAATCCATTAGTGACTGCTATGGACAATCACTCTTTACATCCTATTTTATTCAAACCTACTAGAATTTCTAAGTTTTCAAGTACGACGATTGATCAAATTTTTCTTCCACAGCATATGAATATCTTTAAAATTGAGTATAATGATCTATATAAATTGGATCATAAGGTAATTAGTGTTCAGTTGTTATTGTCTTTTCCTAAGCCTTGTCAAGACAAATGTAACAGTATTATGATTAGAAATAATTTTTCTAAAGTGGATTGGGAGGCATGTGCTGAGATCTTCAAAGCTCAAACGCCTTATCTTTGTCAACATGGTGATCCTAGTGCCTTTGTTAGTGACTTTTATCATATTATTGAGAAATCTCTTTATCATTGTGGTTTTTCATATGATATAAAACAGCCTAGGAGAGTGGGCATTGAGAAACCATGGTGGAATGTTGATGTGGCTAATTGCTGGAACATTAAAATTCTTGCCTATGATACTTACATTCATAATGTTAATAGTTACAATAAAAAGGTGTGTGATGATGCCTCTAAAAAATTTAAGGCTGTATGCCGAAAGGCAAAAAGAGATATGTTTATGGATAAGTTTAGTAGTCAGCAGTCTTTATGGAATATTGTTAGAAAACATCATTACAGTGAATCTAAACAGATGGAAGACTGTTTAAAACCTCAATTTTTGACTTGGTGTTCTAATCCCTATAATGCTACTCCATGTTTGGCTGTTATTGATACAACAGCTGTTTTTGGTAATCATTCTTTACTCTTTTCTAAAGTTACTCCTGAGGATGTGTTTATGAATTTTAAAAATCTTAAGCGTAAAAATAATACCCCAGATAATTTGTTGGACTATATGGTTCTTGATAGATTGATTTTTTCTCTTGTCAACCCTATTTCTCATTTATGTAATATTGTTTTGAAAAGTGCTATCTATCCTAATCAATGAAAAACAGTTTTTATTACTCCCATTTATAAAAGTGGATCATTGTCTGATTATAAGAATTTTAGACCTATTGCGAAAACTTCTATTGTTTCAAAATTAGTTGATAATTGTATTTTTGCTCAGTTTAAGGATTTTATTTTATCTCAGCTACCACAACAACAATGGGGATGTGTTCCCGGTAAAAGTGCAAACTTGTTGGTTCTTCAAATTTTTAAAAATGTAGTGGAAGCTAAAAGTAATGGTAATTGTTGTATTATAATTAAAACAGATGTTTCTAAAGCTTACGATACAGTTCCTCGACATCAATTATTTACTGATTTAAAAAAGTTTTCCATTGATGATCACATGATCAATTTGATTAAGAATTATTTTGGGGACCGTTATTTGAATTTAAAATGTGCTCATCAGTGGATTTCAGTTAAAAGTGAAGTTGGAGTATTGCAAGGTACTAATTTAAGTACAGTTTTTTATTCTATTTTATCAAGTTCATTGCATGATTTATCTCTTAATTTTAATCTTTTTACATATATTGATGATAATTTTCTTATCAAACAATTTACCCATTTGGATATTAATACTGCTCAAAAACAAATTGATCAGGATCTTTATCTGATCAAGAATTGGTATAAAGAAAGGTGTATGAATTTGAATAATGCCAAAACTGTCAAGGTTTCTTTTTTAGATAAGTCCAGTGAGGTGCAAGATAATAATGAAATTTATATCTTGGGTCTTATTTTTGATAATAAAATGAGTTTCAATTCACATATTCAATTTTTAACCAAACGGATTAGGAAATATATTTTTTTGTTTAAAACTTTGGCCAAAACTCTTACTATTCAAGAGATGTGTGTTATTTTTCACAGTTACGTTGTTTCTGTGATTAATTATTGTATGGTAGTTTGGTCGAGTACTTATAATAGTTATCTTTACCCTTTAAAATTGGCTTTTAATACTATTTTAAGAATTGTGCTCAAGCTTAATAAATACGACTCTATTACCTTAGCATGTAATAAATATGATTTACTTAATTTTGATTCTTTGATTCTATTTAGCCATTTGAGTTAAATTGTTGCATCTATTCGTTTTATAAATCATCCTTTTCATTTTATTAATAATTTTTTTCTTTTTAGCAATGATGTTAGGAAAACTAGAAGATATAAGTTTGAAATTTCTTTTATTCTTTCAAGTTTTCAAAATAATGTTTTTTCCTTTTAAGTATTTGAATTATTGGAATGACATTCCTTTTGAGGTTACGAGCAATATGTTTGATTGTGATAAATTTAAATGTAGAATTTATTGTTCCCATTTTAATCAAAAACTGCATGATTATGTTTTAAATTATCAAAATATTAGTTTATGATTGTGATTTATTATTTTTTCTTGTATTCCTATTTTGGGCAATAAATCTATATATATAAAGAAGGATGTTTGTGGGTTTGTATGTATTTTATACAAATCTACACTTTAATTCCGATCTTGATAAAATTTCGCATACATGACCTTCAAAGCATGAGGAAGGTCACTGTCTACCTCAGATTTCGGAAAAATAATAAATATCGATAAAAAATCGATATTCATGGTTATGGCAAGGCATATTAATGAGAAATAGCTCATGACCAACAATGCAAGGCAAAGTTTGTACAACAATAGGTATCAACAATGGTATCAGCACGCAATTCACAAACACACTGCATGAACCAACAATCAACATCTCATGACTAACAATGAAAGGAAAAGTTTGTGCAAGTGTAATTATCCCGGGCAACGCCGGGTACCTCTTCTAGTAAATAATAAATAATAACAATAATAATAAGATGTGAACTAAGTTCCTCATTCTTCGAAAAGGAAAATTATTTGGTTGCAAATAAAAATTTTAATCTTGATATTAATCTCTATAACTCTCGCAGCATCTCTTTACGATATAGTACGTTTTTTTTTTTGGAGTAAGCTTAACGGTCGCCACATATTTCGTAAAACATTTTATATTTAAGTTTTAATAATAATGTAACAGCAACAGGGTAAAACAAACGATCAGACAAACTGGAAGATCAGACCCCGTGTTGTCCTCCAAAAGCGCAAGCCCAAAACGTGGTTAATAAGGAGACAAAAATGTTTTTAGATCTTCGACATGGTACAACGCTTATTGATCTGATCCCGGGCGTAGGATTAACAAATTCCTCCACAATGATTTTTTTATTTGGATTTCTTACGACGAAACTAGACTTACCAGACATTGAGCATTGCTCTGGTACTGTAGACAAATATCTAAATTGCTTCTTTGGTTCAGGAGAGCTTTTATTATCATCGGAACTGTTAACGACGTCAGGAAATGATTTTCCCGGACAATCTGAAACTAATTTTTCAGATTTCCTATTTATTACCAGATTATCAGTTAATTTTATCATAACAAGATCCAATAATTTATCAATTTTTCCATGAAAGTAAGCAATTCTCATCCATCAGTTTTGTTTAGCATTTAATAACTGCTTCACTGAGCGAATCAAATCATTACTGGCTGCTCAGAACACAGAAAGATTACTTACTTCAGCTTGAACTACGTGGCAGGAACTAATAAGCAAAACTGAATCGAGGCCGATGTCCTTTTGAAAAATCTGAGGCATCTGACCCGGTAGAGCAGTTTTTATTAGGGTATGACGAATACTTTTTACACAACCAGGTATCCTTAATTGCCAATATTTCCTCCTATTGAATGTCAACACAGATAGCATGAAACATATTTTTACATCCATTCGAGCAATAAATTTTTACTTGACGACCGGTTATGTTTTTGTTGCAAACTATACAACTCCTAGTGTACCCTGCTTCCCTTTCTTTTTCTTATCTTTAGCCAAGTTGAAGAAGAGCAGGAAACAAGCACCCGTCCTCCTGTGACTCCTGGCGGATAATGACCAACATGGGTGATGTTTAATGGTTAATATTGATGTTGAATTAATAATTTCGTGAAAATTTCATCTTTCAAATTAATAGACTCGTATAAACTAAACCTAATTTTACACAAGAAAATTTTTTGTACAATTTTTTTTTTCTCTCATGGCGGCGACCGAGTTAGACGTGCCAAGCTTATCTCCTGAAACGGCGTAGGCCCGATAGAGAATCTGTGCCTGGATTATGATACACTTAAGGGCGTGTCTAAAAAGTCCGATCGGTCGCGACCAGTCAAAACCCGTCATAAAACTCATTTTGGAGCCACCAGTGACTGACTCGAAATTTTGACTATGTCCGATCGACGCAGGAACGATGCAGGCATACGTAGCTGGCTTTATTCATTTTTCATTTTAAATTTTCTCTCGAATCGGACGACCCTCGATTCATAACGCGACCGGTCGCGCTAATTGCGACCGCTAATCCAAAGCCGATCGCGGTTAGCACGACCAGTCGCATTATGAATCGAGGGTCGTCCGAATCGGGAGAAAATTTAAAATGCGGGAATGCCTGCATCGTTCCCGCGTCGATCGGACATAGTCAGTCACTGTTGGCTCCAAAATGAGCTTTGTGACGGACTCAACAGTGACTGAACTGTTGGCTCCAAAATTTCGCGACCGGTCGAACTTTTTAGACACACCCTTAGTCAACCAATTCCTCTCATCTTGGTTAGTGTCTGTCAACATTATTGATTAATGCTATTTGCAGGTCTTAATGATGCCTAAACTAAGGAATAATACCAATACGAAACCTGTTTCACGACGCCCTCCATTAATGGATTCGTCCGGAAAAAATATCATGGATGAGAAGTCCTTAATATCTCCAAACTCCACCAACGTGGGAAACGCTCACCTCCGCAATAATGGATGAATTATCAAGTGAATTGAAGAAAAACTTTAATATTATCACGAAATTGGATCCCCTTCTGGCCAGGATGTAATCGGTAGCCTCACCTTGAAGGAAAATAACTACGTTACAATCTAAAGTACGACAATTAGAATCTACTACTTTTGTTAACGATACATCAAGGTTAGATATAATGGCCGATCAAATTGATACGCTTGAACAATACTCACGCCGCGCTAACTTTAGGGTGTTTGGCCTTCCTAAGGTGCCCACTAAAAAATTAGTTGATAAGTTTAAAGAATTGGCAACCTCTCAGTTAGATCTCCGAAAATGAAATCATTTCTATTCATCGTTTGGGAGCTCGTGCAGGCAACACCGAGCGCCCAATTATATTCAACTGTCTTCGTCGATTCTCCATGACACCGTCGTAAAGAACAGACGTAAGTTCCGTGGATCTCCAATTGTCATCCAGGAGGATTTGACAGCGTCTTGATACAAATTCCTGCGTGCGGCTAAACTTTGTTTCGGGATTCGCAATGTTGGAGCTACGGAGGTCGGATATTTGACGAAGGCAGTCTTGATTAGGCGTATAGAAGACTTCGACTCGGTCTGTCAATTATGGGTGATCTTCATTGATCTACAGTATTATGAACTATATCATTTATGGTTAAACTGACTCAAGGTTTGGATCTCTCTGATTATTTATGTACCCATTTTTGACGTTATCCGTCATCTTGCACCTGATTAATCGTGATCACTTTTTATATTATTATAATACTGATTGTCATCATAACAACTAAACTCTTACATGTATCAAGCTGAATTAGTATTTGGTAATCAGGGTGTCAGCGGAAAAAGTTACGTTTCGAACGCAGAAAGATCAAAACGACAAAATTAAAAACGATAAGGTTTTTATTAAAAAAAATAATAAAACAAGAGAGACAGAGAAGCCGACCCCTCGAAGAATGGAGAGGAGCGGGCGAGCCCAAATTGAAGTGAAAAGAGAAGACGGGGAAGGAAGGTGGACAGCGAATAAGAAAGAGACAGGATGGAACAAGAAATCGACCAAGAAGGTTGAGCTTAAGAAGAGCTGTGAAGAAGAGAAGGAAAGAAAGCATGAATTTAGAAAAAGATGTTGGAAGAGAAGCTCGGTAAAGAGGAAGGTTGCTGAGAAGCCCGGCAATACAGAGAAGAAGGAAATCGCAGAGAACAAAGATAAAAGCGTTGCGACGTGGTGCCGGTTCCGACGAGGAGTAAGCCGAGAAACGTCGATTAAGGAGTTATGTATGCATCCCCTGCTTGAGCCAGAGACTTTGCGTTTGGACGGCGAAGCCAATGCGGACATCGCCAGCAACGTCTTGGACCACAGAGGAATAAGAAACAGAGGGGAAACTCCCTATAGCCGCAAGGGAAACTTTTCTGAGATCAGGTGACGAAAGTCAACCAATGAAATTTTCCTTAAAAACATTCCTGACTTCGCGGCGCTACTGTCGGTTTAATCATAATTACGTCATTCTCCCTCAAAAGGATTGTTGGAGAGGCAAATCATATATGACGTCAGATAAATACATTGCTTAACGTTCTTTTCATCGGAATTATTTAATAATTTATTTCAAATTAATTAAAAACTTTGAAAACCAGTTCTATGATGCAAGGTGGATTATCACAGATGAAAAGAAATTATTATTGCACTACCACGATTTCTTATTGATGGTCTCTGATTAACACGAGCAACAGCGACCTAATATAAATCTAAGTGCTTCACATGAGTGACCACGTGACAAATCAAGAATTTTTCGTTTATATAAAACATTTTATTATTTTTGAATACAAATTTATGTGTTTTAACATTATATAAGAATTAATACATAAACTGCGTTATTATTTTATTTATTATTTTCAAAATTGTGTCCTCACTAGCGTCACGAAACTAGTATTGAAAAATGACGTAGTAATTTCCAATCACGTGGTAGAGTTTCCCATCTGTTTCTCTTCATCTGTGTCTTGGACATCGACACAAACCCCGAGAATTGTGAGGAGTCGCGAGCGGCAGCGTGCAAGTTGACGTCAGCTGATGCGCGTTGCGCGGCTTGCGAAAGGCGATACTCAATATCAGCCAACAGTAAGTGCAACATTCCATATTTTAGTAGAATAAACAGTGGTCACTTTGGTAATTATGTAGATGACGGCCTCCACCCCAACTTGCGTTTTTTCCTACCTTGCGTTGTTTTTTAACATACATCTTGGGTTGCTTAGTGTTTTTGGGGGGGTGGACGAAAGATTTAGTTTTTATTTATGGTGCAAACTATCTTTAAATTTCAGCAAACTTGTACCACGACGTCCGCAAATTTCAGCAAATTTCTGTCTACGACGTCCCCCTCCGGGGGTAAGTTAATGATATATACCCCAACCTGTTTGGTCACAGGGGGCAGTTGGTTTCCCCCCGGCCGGTTACAGGAGGCCAATGGTTAGTATTTTTCTATTGACCATTTTCACCATCGTCTGCGTTTCCGTGCCTGACTTCAACCGCTACCACCAGATGGCGTTGCGTATCTAGTATCTGGAAGAAGGAAGTCGGCGCCATTAAAACTAAAGGAGACCGCTTTCGAGTGAAAGAAAACCACGTTCCCACCAAAAATAAAAACTAAACTTTTCGTCCACCCCCCCAAAAACACTAAGCAACCCAAGATGCATGTTAAAAAACAACGCAAGGTAGGAAAAAACGCAAGTTGGGGTGGAGGCCGTCATCTACATAATTACCGTAACTTTAACTTATCTGTGTGTTAACGATTAGGCGTCAATGTTCACTTCTTTGGAAAATTCTATGCTAATGCTAACAGTTCACTATAGCGGGGGCTCCTGCGCTTCAGTCGATGAGCAATAATATTAATACTTGTGTTAATGTTTTTATGTTTATTTTTGCATGGTTTCTCCTCAACGTGCGAACAACTATCACAGCAGACTTAACACTAGATACATTGTGGAGTCCAGACAACGTGCCCGAGTTTACAGGCCTACGAATTGTGCCACGCCTTCCGTATGCTAATTCAACCGCCGTAGGACGAGCGTCCGAAGCAGTCGCCCACATACTCAACAGTAAGATTCATATATCTAATTATCTTAAAGGCTAGAACGCCGTTGCTTCGTGTCATTGCTAATCCTGCTCTATTTAAGATACTTTATTGCTAACAATTTTGTGCTCAAATTCCAATGCTAATGGCCGATCTTTTATTTCTCCGAGTAGATCGGAGCTCCCCACTCTCCCCATAGTGGGGCATGGACCTTTCCTGGTCTACGAAGAAGAGGTTTCCGAAGACCAACCTTATTTACATATATTTAGCTCACAATTTACGAATTCTCATTATTGTACAGTCTGAATACTAATTGCATATTGACATATCAGACCTGAGTTTGTATAGTTCGACAACAACTCCGGAATTCCTCTCCGACGGGTTCACCCAACTAGTCACGCGTTGGCGCAATGCTTGGAAAGGAATGGGGACTATGTCGAAAAGTGAATAGAGGACAAATGGGAATATAAGATACAAAAAGAATTTTGAAAATCGGTTAACAAATAAAAAAGTTACAGCCATGGAGACCTTATTTATCAATCGCCCTTCGTATAAGCACGAGCCCTTTTAAATTTAATATTTACTATAGATACTTAGATCCCAATATTTGTTGACTTTAATATTTATTGTTGTTGGACATATAATCGAAATAGAGATACCGCTGAGTTCATAGCATTAGCAGAGTCGTCTTGCCTGTCTGTACTTATCTAAGTTTTATTGATGCTAATACTATTGGTGGTTTGGTCTAAAAACCTGCTAGCAGTTCCCATCTCTCCACTATCGTCATCTCGTATGGTTCTCTCTAAAAATATGAATTTTTCAGCCCCTTCCTCGCTCGCTACACTGAGCACCTTTTTAAATGCCAATGAGTCTATAGGAGTTCGCAATAACCTCTCGATATTCTACGTTAATACCAGGAACATTAGGGTCAATTATGACGATCTCTTAGCAACCTTGAATTGTATAAATCTAGTCCCCAAATACATTATCCTGACAGAAACTTGGTCCATGATTCTAGTGAGGCCCCGCCTATTCATGATACAAAAATTTATCAATAACTCACACAAATAAGAGATAGCTTTATGTAACAAATACTCTAGTTTTTACATCTTTCCCACAGTATACAATTGTTACTAAAGATTATGAAGTACTAATTGTTTCCTTAAATACTAAATATTTAATTACCTCACTGTTGATTATCCGACTATACTTGGCAAACCTTTAATACTTTTAGGGGATTTCAACATTAACTTTAGGAAGCCTACATCATCATTAAATTTACTGTTAGACCCGATCTACCGTGCAGGTTTATTACCATGTTCTACTTCGTTAAAGCGTTATTCATTACAACATCACTCCTACTCAGTCACTGATATGTGTTTTACGAATTTGTCCGCGCATATTTTAAGCAAGGTCTTAGATGTCTCTATATCTGACCATTTCCCTCTGCTTATCATATTCGACAGAATTACCTCTGATATGTATAAATGTTCTACGTCTATGCAACAGCGCGATGTCATTCCCTTCCATATTGCAATATTTGAATCGTTTCTTCAATTAACTCACTGGAAACACTACTACCGGAAACTTTAGATTCGGAATTATTATTTGCCACATTCCTTGAATACTTTCAATTTTACTTAGTTTCTCGGTATTTTAGCTGAAATGTTTTAATTTTTGGTGTTATTTTATTAAACTGTATGTAATAATTTGGTGGTTTATTTTACATTGTTTGTATGAGGCGTGTCCAGAAAATAAGGTTAAAAAGGCTAGTATTCTTTCAGAAAATATTTACTTGACAAAATGTCCACTATAACTTATTTACTGATGCAGGAGTTATTTTTGACGTGATTGCCGCCATTGTCCAAACACTTGTTAAGTCTAGATTCTAGCTCCTGTATCCCAGAGTCATAGGATTCTGGCGCCTGCTGCTTGAACCCCATTTCAACCTCGTGCTTGACTCTTCATCGTCGTGGAAGCGTGTCCAGCAAGATGTTTCTTCAGGTTAAGAAACAAGTGCAAACTTCATCAAAGACCACAGACCACCCTATCGCACCTTATTATTATTATTAAGGCATAAAATAGTCCTTTGTGTGTGGGGACGTAGCAGTTGCAGCAGAATAAACCTTTGGAAAAATTTCAAACGTAAATTTTAATACATGACATTGCTCCTGCCTCCAAAGAATTCACGAGACCACTTCGTTACACATTGTCGACTCATAATGTTTGTGAATATCCGCTGGGCGCTAATCTTGTCTTTGTAAAAAACGTATGACTGAGCGCACTTTGCATTTGGCGGGATTCTGAATCGGCACAGCCATTGTAAACATGTGTTATTCGAACTAGACTCCTCCATTTGCGGGAGGAAAGTGGAAGGTTAGCAGTTACAGCCTGTATAGCCAACCTAGGCATTTGTCAGCCTGTATAGCCAACCTTGCTTTCCGGACGCGCCTCGTATTACTTTTTTAAAATTATGCTTTAGTGTTGCTTCCTGTGGTTGTTTTGTGACTTGAGATTGTGTATTATACGAAATTACTGTATACAAGGGACTATCAAAAAGTTCCGGGAATTGTAGTCTGGCCAGTGAGCGTAAGTCTGGAAAACGCCGCTCTGGAAACAGCTTCCTCTACACCCCAAGCCCGCGCACGTGTGGTTGCATCGTGTGCGGACGTGTCATTCGGGAGCTGTAGCGTGTGCTTGTAAGAGAGTGTAACACACGTTGGCGCGATATCACAGTTTGAGCAGAGAGCAAACATCAAGTTCATGTTCAAGCTATGGAGACACAGCAAGGACTGAAACAGGCGTACGGGGATAGTGCCCTTAAGAAATCAGCTGTGTTTGATTGGTTCAACCGGTTTAAGGCGGGCCAGGACAGTCTCGAAGATGAGCCGCGGTCGGGAAGACCAACAACCTCCAGGCAACTTGAAAACGTCGCAAAATTTCTGGATAGCTATCAACGAAGTGGCTTCAGAAATGAAAATTTCTTTCGGGTTTGCTCAGGCGATCTTAGTTGAGGAACTGGGGATTCGACGGGTCTGCGCGAAGTTCGTTCCGCGTCAGTTGAATGGAGATCAGATTGAATGTCGGATGTCAATTGCTGGTGATCTACGGGGTATTGTGGATTTCATATTGAAATGTGGTCCTATGATGCAATGTTCGTAATCTGGTATACTATAAGTGCTTAATTCTTTGATGATACAACCTCTGGCAAAAAGTAATGGCTCAAGAAGGTAAGTACTTTGTAACGCCCCTCCTTTGACTTTTAAAACAGCTTTAATTCTTCTGTTCGTATTTGCCAATTTTACCCCATAACTTTTTTAATTGCGGTTGCTAATTCGGCCTTGGTTGTTGGTCTTTCGTTTTTGATCATTTGTTTGAATTCTCTCCACAGATTTTCAATCGGATTTAGATCCTAACTATTAAGTGCCCCAGAAATGTGTGGAATGTTTTTATCTTTAAGGTATTTTAACACGCTTTTACTGCGATGACAGCTTGCTTTATCGTCCTGGAACCAGAATTCTTCACCATCACTGAACCAGTCCTCGATACTTGGCACCAAGAAAGTTTCCGGAAAGTCCAGGTATATTTCACTGTTGACAGTTGTCTTCACAATTGCCAGACGCCCAGCGCCTGCTGCAGTCATGCATGCCCGCACCATTAATGAATCGGTGCATTTCAGTTTGTTTTTTTTTATACAATCACTGTTAAATGACGTCTACAGACGAATGTCCCAACATCATCACCTACTCCCACACAGATTCGAGACTCATCCGAAAAAATAATCTTTTTCCAGTCGTTAAAGTGAATTTTTATCTTCTACATCAAGCTAACCGCTACTTTCTATGTGTTTTGGTGAGAGCTGGTTTGCGCTTAGCTTTCCGAAATGAAAAGCCCATTTCATTTAGACGATTACGCACAGTCCGATCACAAACTGACACGCCATGCTTTCTCCATTCACCGTTCAGCTCTTTTGATGTTGATGAGCGTGAGGAGGTGACAAATCTTCTCAAAATATGTTTATCTCTGTTGGTTGATGGACGCCCACTACGAGGGAGATTTGCAGCGCTGTTTGTCTGCTTGTACTTGTGAAAAATGTTGGAAACAGTTTTCTGTGGAATCTTTAAACACTGTCCAACTTCACGTTGTGTTTTTCCTTGTTGCAGCAATTCTATAACTCTTGTTTTCAAATCGTTTGAATACTTAGAAGATCGTCCCATACTGCGTTTGGATTGTAAAGATGTCTGAGGAGGTTTAAATATTAAAGTTCTCATTTACCACATCTAAATACTAGGTAATCACAAAAGTTCTTGCCGTTTTTAATTCCGGAAAACAAAATGATGTATATAAAAAGTAGCGTATCATTAGTCCCCTTTGGCATCTAGCACCTTCTGCCAACGTGTCTCCAGTTGATCAATCCCCTGGCTGGGACTCAAAGAAGTCCGTGAGTGCCTTTAGCATAACTGTATCATTGGTGTAGGATATTCCACGAAGATGATTGTCAGAGAATGGAAAAGGTGATGATAATCCGTTGGAGCAAGATCTGGTGAGTAAGGTGGATGACACAAAGTTTCCCAGCCAAGCCGCTCTATGGTTTCCCTGGCCACCCGCGCCACATGTGGCTGAGCATTGTCATGAAGGAAGAGTACCCCTTTGCGATTCAACAATGCTGGCTCCTTCTGCTGCAATACCTGTTGCACACTTTCCAACTGCTGGGAGTGCAGATCCCCAATGATCGTTTGGCCAGTTGATAGCAGCTCGTAGTGAACCATTTGGCGTCTAGTCCACCACACACTCTAGACGGTCGGGTTCATTAGAAATGGCAAATTCTCCCGACCTGAATTTCTGGAATCAATGCCTTGTGGTGCGTTCATTCACAGCATCATCCCCAAACGCAATACACATTCGGCGACTTGATGCTTCTGCTGACAAGCCCACCTTGAAATCATAAGCAAACAACACCTAACCATCGCCTTCGATACCTCCATTTGTCTTCTGTACGAGATGTGATTGATGTGAATGCCCAACAGCCCTACATTTATAACGGCTAACCTTCATGCTTCCCTGTGACAGATTTTGGAACACACTGTACACTCATTTCCAAATCTTCTATCACTTTTTCATATGGCAACATAAAAAAGGCAAGAAATTTTGTGATTATCTAGTAAAAGCATTCGTCTGGCAATATGAGCTGTTGAATTTATCCTTTCAAAGTCATTTAAGAAACGATCTGTTTTCATTGTGCAGAGACAATGTTTTCGTGTATGTGTACACAACAAGAAGCTCTTGTTATAAAATATGTGTCCTATCTTTCTGGGACAGTTGTACAGGTGGTGAAAAAATTTATTTCGTTTTTTGTAGCATTATAATAAATATGCTTTATACTCGTAATATCATTAGAAAATATTATTCAAATTGTAAAAATAAAGTTCATATCCTATCTTTATCTTAAAATGTCAAACACCGCATATCTTATCATTTTGGTACAGAATTAGTATGAATAGTACGGCCATTTCTTTACTTTCATAAAAAATAATATTTCCAACTTAAGCTACTTAACCAAGTGTCATAAAATGTACGTCAAGGCAGACTACCAGAGAGCCATATTGTCATTTGGTTCTGCTACACAAATTTGATAACATACTGTATGTACAAAAGTAATACGTACAGGCGGAATTTTTGTGCCAAATTTCAACATATCTTCGCGAATCATGAATTTTTTAGTCTATTCAGTGAGGAAAAAAATTGAGTTGGGTGGACGAAAACAAAAGTGATGGTCAATTTTCATGGTCGATGTAAGTTGTTCATTTTCATGGTCGATGTAAGTTGGTCAATTATTATATAACATTGGAAGATAATAAACAATATTATGCCATGCACATTTAAAGAAAATTGCGAAAGATAGTCGTTGGAAATCTTCCTTGGAACTTTCCATTTACTGTAAAAATTGTCGCCATGAAATTCCCACTGCAAATAAGCAGTTACTCTATTCTACGTCAACAATACGACTTTTCGGATTCTCTGAATATGAATATAACATAGAGTAATAATACTGAAGAAAATATTCTTTGGCGATATTTTCTCCCAAAACCACTCTATTAAAAAGTCAAATAATGTTCGTTAGCCAGAAGTGACCGTGGCATCGTTAACAAACTTACAATCGGACTAGGAAATTCTTAAATTAGTGCAGTTGGATTAGAACAAAAATATTCAATTCACATGTTTATATTTAGAAGTATAAATGGCGAAAGAAAAAGCTGATATTTTTTCCAAATATAGAAATTATATATTTGCTGCTTTATAATCTGCACTAAAGAGGAGTTTTCACGATATAAAGAGGAGATTTTTTTTACTGCGTACAAAGTGGATGAGAGAATGGATTCGATGAGTTCGCTCGGTAGTCAACGCCATATCACCTGGCGAGCGTTGGATGGAAATGTGCGCCGGAAGTGAGCCGTTCGTTACCTAGGGAGATGGATTTGCCTGTCTCCTCTCAATCGAGCTGGGCCTTGCTCCCAACTTCCTCAATCAATCGAACAAACTAGAAATCGTCGAGCCGTAAGGGGTTTGAAGGTGGGAACGACAGTGTGAAGCACGAGCACCGGAAGCGACAACAACAGCAACGGAAAAGTGGAGAGGAAATTGCAGCTGATGAACTTCTCTTTTCGTCCGCTGTCAGTGGTCTCGACAGGTTGTCGTCCCTTTTCCATGTTTTCGACACACACAACAAATCCAACAGTGTTGCTTAACGTTACATTTTAATTAGCTAACAAATAACCATTTCCAGGCACGTTTTTATAAATCTCTGCAAATTAATTCTTCTTCGACGATTGCAGTGTTCTCGTGTGGTGCAATCGGACCTCCACGACAATTATACACGAATGCGGAACAATCTCTTGGAATAACAATTAATGGTTCAACATGAAATTTGAAATTTAAGACATGTTTAAGGTTTAGGGTTATTCTCATTATTCTGAGTTGAAGATCATTGTCCATATCCGTCAAATATTCATATTCATTTTACTCCTAAAGAATGTTTTCAAATGTGCCCTCGTAGAATAAGAAAAGAAAAGACACTCGATAAAAGAAAAGACAATAAATCCACCTATGCGACCATCTTCTTGAAGTCGGACATCCTATCCAACCCATCGAAGAAACCATGACCATCATGCATGATTCCAGCGATCCCTTTGATATCAAAATTCCTGAAATTGGATGCAAGACTTTAAATAAAATCTTGCAAACATTCCAAGAAAGAGCTTTAGTACGACAAAGCTATTGTTACTTGGGCGTGCCCATGTCAACAATGTTTAAAAGATAAACAGAAAGTAGCAGTGAATTCATTCTTGACGAATCGATTAATATAGGGCATGCCATTATTTTGGTATTCTTAACGGTCACTGCTTTAGTAATTGACTTGAAGCACGAAAATGCCTGAAAAGCTGATATAACTGAGCTAAAACTCAGTGAGAGAAAAAAAAAAAGTCATTTTGTCGAAAAAAAGAGTGAAAATTTTTATTCGTTTTGAAGTTGTATAATCGGCGGATTGCCAACCGGATAAACGTACAGACCAAGCATGCATTATTATAAGTAGCTTGGTCTATCTGTTTCTCCGTCCGCCGTTTGCACGATAACTTGAAAACGGATACATTTCTTCAAATTCTGTTTTCAGAAATTTGATCATCAAGGTCTTAGCTCGGCTGTATCAACTTTTCAGAAATTTTCGTGGACCCCCTTCAAGTCAATTGTACATGCTCTAATGGTGACTGTTAAGAATACCAAGATATTGGCATATAACAATCGATTCGCAATATAACAAGTCAACAATGAATACAATGTTACTTTTGTTTATCTTTTAAGCATTGTTGATAGGGCTTGAGCGTGATAACAAAGAGAGAAGGCCTCCGCAATGGAACTTAATACATTGTTATATCATCATAGATGGAGCATTGTTACTCATATTTCTACCAATAATAAAATCTTGTAAACATTCCAAGGAGGAGCTTTAGCAGTGAAGCAGAAATACATTTATACATTTATTAAAAAGAAATTAACCCCCGCCCCCCGAGTAGGGGAAGGCAAGTGGCAGATCCTGCGGTCATCTATTTTAACCCCTTTATCTGCACTTTTTACCTCTCCCCAAGTTTTTTAATCAAGAAAATTGATTTTTTCGAACGTAATATGTATAAAATGTAAAAAACCTGGTAACTTTTTTCCTTTTTCATCATTTCCGAACGTATGATATATAACATGCCATATGTTGCCATAGTTCTAAGGACCAAGTGACTGCCACCCCTGCAAATCCGACCCCCCTGGAACAATTGGGCCTAAACTTCATAGTACTGTAGATCTTGCCTAGAGGAATTTGGATATGAATTTCACGCCTTTAGGTACCTAAATGAATCCCACCCCCGTAATTCCGACCCCAGTGTACCAATCAAAACCAAACTAAATAGTACAGATGGGCATGCCCATAGTAAGCTACATTCCGAATTTCAACCTTCTACCTCAAAAAATTTTATAACAGTTAAGACATTATAAAACCAATATGTAGCTCCATTCTTCGGCTACTTAATATACACTACTGTTTATAAAAATCGCAACACCCTGATGGAATAGCCCAATCTGCATTAAATTTGGAGCATTTGCATATCATGGGTCAGAAAAGAAACCATTAGATTTTCAGGTCAATAAAATGCGTTTTATTGTCACATTAGTATCGGGTGAAACCACCGTGGGATGCAATTACAGCCTCTAAACGTCGTGGCATTGAGTCAAACAAGCTCTGAATAAGGGCCTGGGGAATGTCCTGCCATGCTCCGTCTACACGGGTATACAGTTCATCCACAGTTGCTGCTGCAGGAGTCTGACGAGCCAATCGATGAGCAACCCTGTCCCACACATGTTCGATTGGGCACATGTCTGGTGAACGAGCAGGCCAGGGGAACAAGGGCGTCTGATGTGCTTGGAAAAAGGCGAGGACATTTCTGGCCACATGCGGTCGGGCATTGTCCTGTTGGAATACAGCGCCTGGAAGGTTCTGCAGGAAGGGGATGACCTCGGGTTGCACAACTTCCCTGATGTACCGGTCACTGTTCAGATTGCCATGGATTCTGATCAGACGGGAACGGCCATGGTAACTGATTGCACCCCACACCATCACCCCTGGCGTTTGTCCTGAATGACGTTGCAGGATGCATTCTGGAAGATCGCGCTCGCCACGATGTCTTCTGACTCGTATCCTGCCGTCATGGTGCTGCAAGTTAAACCTTGACTCATCCGAAAACACAAGTTGTTGCCATTCAGCTTGCCATTGTTGGTGTTGATGGGTCCATTGCAACCTGAGGCGCCGGTGGTTTTGAGTCAAAGGAATCCGCAACAATGGTACTCGTGCCATCAATCCTCTGGAAATCAAACGGCGTCGTACAGTGCTAGCAGACATTGTCCTGCCTACTATAGCACCCCACTGTTGTGCTAACACTGTGGAAGTGGCTGTACGATCTGCTACACACAGGCGATAGAGGTGTCTGTCATCTCGCGGTGTCGTCGTGCTGGGTCTTCCTGAGCCTGGTCTTCGGTGTGCCCTGTTCTCTTCGCTCCACTGCCTCCATGCACGCATAATTGTCGTTGCATTACGTCCTACACGAGCAGCAATGTCACGATACGACCATCCCGCTTCACGCAGACCAATTATGCGTCCTCTTTCAAAGTCTGTCAGCTGTTGATAAGGTACCCTTCGTCGTCGTCGAGGCATGGTGTTCTTTCAAGCAATTACTCTGAAAATCTAATCATTTATACTCTGACCCATTGTATGCAAATATTGCAAATTGCATATGGATTAGACCATTCCATCAGGGTGTTGCGATTTTTGTAGATTATGAGCCCTTGAGCAATCGTGCGTCGACAAAGCGATTTCACGTGCGCGCGCCGATGTCAATAATGCTTAACAGAAAGTAACAATATATTCCTTCTTCACAAATCGGTTGTTATATGAGATGTTATTATCTTGGTATTCTTTTCACTCACTGTTTTAGCACGTGAATTCGACTTGAAGGGGTCCACGAAAAATTCTGAAAATTTGATACGGCCGAGCTAAGAATTTGATGGTCATATTTCTGAAAACAGAATTTGAAAAAGTTAATTCGTTTTCAAGTTATCGTGCAAACGGCATACGGATGGCCGGACGGACGGCCAGACGGACGGCCGGATAAACGTACAGACCAAGGACGCATTCTTATAAATAGCTTTTATGTTAAAGCTCCTAATAAGCCCTAAATGTGCACTATCAATGTATAACGGAGGCCTTCTCTCTAGGTGGTGTTGCTTGAGAACGGACTTGTTTCGTTTTAACAAAAGACACGAGGAACCTACAAGGATAATGAAATTAAACTAAAAATGAAAATAAAGTTTTGTAAATGTCACGGATTTTTGTGTGTATGGGCACTGGAAGGATTTGACAGAAGGTGTGGGATTAAATTAAAGAAATTAACTGTTTTATTACTATTGTACATAATTTTAATAAAGTTAAATACAATCTTGTAAACATTCCAAGAAGGGGCTTTACCTGTGAAGCAGAAATACAATTATTAATGTATTATGAGAAATTGAGCAAAGCGATCGTCATATGCGCGTGTTCACGTCAAATATACTTAAAAGATAAACAGAAAATAACAGTAATAATAAATATTATAGAGAAAATATAATTTACTGACCTGAGTTGTCTGTGGATACTTGTATGCAGAGAGACGGTGGATACCACTTTTCCACAAGATGAGTTTATTGAACATCATATATGTACATTTCGGCTACAAAGTAGCCATCTTCAGTATCCACCGTCTCTCTGCAGAAAATAACAGTGTATTTATTCTTGACGAATCGATTGTTATATGACATGCCATTATATTGGTATTCTCTACGGTCACTGTGTCAGCATGAGAATTCGACTTGAAGGGGTACACGAAAAAGCCTGAAAAGCTGATACAGCCGAGTGACCTTGCTGGTCATATTTCTGAAAACAGAATTTGAAAAAGTTCATCCGTTTTCAAGATATCGTGCAAACGGTGGACGGCCGGATTAACGTACAGGCCAAGCGTGCATTCTTATAAGTAGCTTTCTGCTAAAGCTCCTAATAAACCAATAATCAAAATTTTTAGAAATAGACTGACATTAATGTTCTTTCTGTTTATTTTCGCTGCACGGTCCAAAAAACGAAAACCAACAGTATACAGACCTAAAAAAAAGATAAGTAGTCCATATCATGGACTGCAGGTTCCCTTGTCACCGTTAATTAACTGAAGTCCTTCTCTTTGGGAAATTTCGGAAGGGTTAGCTAGTAAAGGTAAATAGAGTGAGCCTTATTTGAGTGAACAGGGTAACGTTTAATAAAAAGCGTCTATTGAAAAGTCATAATAAGTCTCTCGACACGGGCACTAAGCAATACGTTTAGCAGACACGAAAGACGGAATAATATGCCGTGTAAATGTTCAATGTCTTTAAGTGAGCCGGCTGCCACTTTGTAGATATGCACTGAACCTGGACGGGCAAAAACCTATTAGCCGCTTTCCCGGAGGAATTATACAGTTCTTGATTTCGGTAAAAGTTAATCTGTGAAGGTAACGTGGGTTCTAACAAGTAAGTTGCGTATTATAAGGTTAGCGCAAGCTAAACAATTTTAGTAATCAAAAAAAGCTTACTGGCTTGTTAACGAACACTCGTACCGAAGCTTTATTTCTAGTGGCGCAATGTGCGTTAGACATATTCTCTCTCGAAGTAAACAAGTAATTTCCATTTAACTCCGTATTCCCAGTCGTTCGCCCCGGTTCAGTTACGTCCTCTGTTATCCTCGTTTATTGAAGGAAATTTCGAGTCGTTCACGTTATCGTTAGGTGTTACATGCATAATGTGTGAATCCAGCTTTATTATCATTAAAGTGCACTTCGCTTCTGTTACCACCAACACGAGCATTTGCCACTCGTGCATCCTCCGTCTTACTCTCAGATAAGAGCCTCCTCTTCCTCTCTCAGTTCTTTATATAAGCTTCTCTCGCTGGGTGGCGCGTCAAATAGATGATACGTGGCGGATGATGTGTGCTATCTTCACAAGATTGACAGTCGGTCAAATCACGTGACAGTAAACATCTTGATCGACTTACTTTCTAATACGAGGGATTATCAGAAAGTAACGTCATTTATTTTTTAATGGAGGAAAATGCCCGCCGCTATCACAGTCTACGGTGGAAGAAGAGCCAGCCGTTATAAGGTTTCTTTCGCAAAAGGTAAGAAACCCGCTGAAATTTATGGGGAAATGATAGACGTTTTACGGTGGGCTATTCCAATGTGTGTCAACAGTGTAAAATATTTCGGGAAGGAGGAGTTAGTCTTTCCGATAAACAGTGTTTTGGGCGGCCTACGTCAGCAGCAATACCAGCCATTATCAAGGATATTAAGAACACAATCAAAGAAAATCCTCGTATTTCCTTGAAATAAGTGAGTGAAACGTTTCATATAAGATACTATGGATCTGAATGGGATATGGCGAATGAGATGCTTGAATACTGCAAAGTCTGTTTGCGTTGGATTCCAAAAGGTCTGACACCAAAACAGACATGATTGCGTGCAGTCTGCAACATCTGCAGCGGTACAATCAGGAGGAAAATGAGTTTCTGAATGGCATTGTCACAGGAGATGAATCCTAGGCTTGCACTTCACACACGAGTAAAACTCCAAGCATGCTGTGGAAACATCCACATTCTGCGGTTCGCAAAAATTCAACGTTTCCCCTTCAGCTCGGAAGATTATGCTTATTGTTTTTAGTGATATGCAAGGCATCCTAGTTCCAGAGTTCCTGCCTCGTGGGTCAACCGTCAACGCCGCTCCCTATTGTGAAACGTTGACTAAACTGCGGCATGCTATTCGGAATAAGCCACCAGAAAGAGGAAACTGTGTTCGACTTCTTCATGACAATGCACGCTCGTATACGACCAACGTCGTCAAAGCAAAACTGGTCCGTTTCGATTGGGAGGTTCTGGACCACTCAGCCTACAGTCCAGACTTAGCGCCCTCGGACTACCACCTCTTTGGTCCCATGAAGAGATTTCTGGGTGGTCAGAAGTTTGAGACTGACGAGGAACTCAAATCTGCTGTGCACAATTGTCTGTATTCACAGCCGACGAGGTTCTCTGAGCGGGGTATTCTGAAACTGGTGCAGCGTTGGGATAAAAGCCTAAACATGAAGGTGCCGATGTTGAAAAGTAGATAAAGACATGTAGCCTCAGCTGCACTTAGTCGTTTACTGTATGTTTATTTTAATTTTCTTTGAAAAAATAAATGGCGTTACTTTCTGACATCTCGTATTTATGGTACATTACTTTCGCAAATTTATTTTCTCACAAAGAGCAAGAGGGTGTAAAGAACAGCTGATATCTTTTGAAATTTTTTTGGAGCAACTTGAGGCCATTTAATGTAAACGTAAATCTAAAGTTGAGAAGCGACAGAGTATACAAGAATTTTAGAGTTTCAAGGAAAAGTGGTCATGTGAAAAGATAATTTAGGATAACTTGAAATTCTGCCCAAAATATTCATAAGGTTATTTAACAAATTTAAGTCTAGTACTGCGCCACAGCTAAAACTCCTTCTTGGAATCTTTATAAGATTTTATTTCAAATTAAAAACCAGCTTTGTTTACTGTATCACAACCTGTAGAAGGCGAGACGTGAGCGACAAGAATAGACACACTTGTGCGGAATTCATCCGACTGAACGTGCTTATAGCACAAGAAGCGGTCTACTTTTCCGTGGAAAAAATGGGTTCCAATGCTTTGAAGAGGCGAGAATTGCTTTTAAAGCAGCAGAGAATATTATTATTATTAATATTTCTGCACTTCTATAATTAACTCTTCGTTGAAAGTTCTTAGTTCTTAGCTCTCGCTTCGACTCTGAACAGGCCTCCATTTTTTAATTTGTTGTTATCGAAACTCGAAAGCGAATGATGACGTAGCAGAAGCGAGCAATGTGATTGGTGGTTCGCTTGTTTCGTGCGGAAGAAAGTCGGACGAGCTTAAAGTCACGCGTATCGTTCGCATGAGTCGTCCGACTAGTTCCTAAAAGATAAGTTGTCACTTGAGTCGCGCACGACAACTTGTCGCGTGAAATCCGTGTAGATGTGTTTAAGCCTATACTCTGCGTCCTGTTGCGACGGTGAGTTGGCGTTAAAGATGGGTATCAGTTTATCGCCTGTCTCTCCGACCTGTTAGCAATAACTAACGGTCATCACGTGCAGTTGATCGGCCTCGGTGGCTCAGTGGTTGTGTGATCGCCTCTGATGCCCGAGGACGCGGGTTCGACCCCGGCCGAGGACGACGAGGATTTTTCAGGGGGAAAACCTGAGATCACGCACTTCCTTCGGAAGAGAAGTAAAGCCGTTGGTCCCGTGTAGTCGTTTGCCGGCTGCACGTTAAAGAACCCTTTCGAGGCAAAATTTGCGGCCCCTATAACGTCGTCCTGAAATGACCATGGCAGTTGAAAAGGACGTTAATACCAAACAAACCAAACCAAACCAAACCAATCACGTGCAGTTGTCCTACCTTCGTCGAACTCATCCAGTCCCCTGGAAACGATTCCACAAATCGACAAACGAACTCTTCGTGACACTCCAATAGCGTCAGATATTTGGTCTGCTTCAAACCTCCCAATAGCTGTCCATGCCACAGATTCCGGTAAATCATGTTCTTGAGTCATCCTTTCGTGATCCAGAAACATCATAAAAATTATTAAACCCCTTCTCACAACCATTACTGCAGTTTAGTTTTTCAGTTTCCCAGAGAAAAGGCACATCCCACATGTAAAAAACAGTAAGTATCAAACATTCAAATTTAATTATTAAAAGAAATTGTGTTCTTTTGTTTGTTTATGTATTTGAACATCGGTTGAAATATTTTTAAAATGTTTGGTTTTAACTCGAATGAAATCGCATGCTTTAAACATATGGTTAAGTTATTTTAATTTATTGGGGAAAGCTCCTTCCAGAATGTTCATTCAAAATCGATATTAACTTCGTGGCAGATTTTGAATGCAAAAAATGTTTTGTTGATTGAATGTGACCTATGACATTTACCTTTATACTATGTTTCATCTTTATGTTAAAAACTTTGCATTGCTGCTTTCAAACTTCATAAATTTGAAAACGTAATAAAACTGGGAAGAAACAATAAATTTTGAGATTTTTTCCCCTTACATTCTGGTGTCACTTTACCCTACTAGGAAATTCAATATCATTTCCCGCTTTAATAAATGAACGAGATGCCACAACCCCCAACGTTTTCCCCCCTCTTTTTTCTTCATAGAGATTTTATTAAATTTTATTGAGACAGTTTTTCATTTTAGACCAACTCCTTATAGACCGCAGCACGAAGACTATGCTCTCTTTTAATTCTTCAATTCTGAAAAAATTAAAAGGCATTTTATTGTATGTGCCTAAGGGGTGGGGGGTGAAGGGGAGAATAAATATTCTCCTATGACACTAATCTACACTTATGCTCAGAATTTAATGGATTTACAAGATTGGGCTTTTCTGGTCCGCAAAATATCATCAGATTTTTGTAGGGATATAGTAAGAATACAGTAGGTTTTATTAACATAATGTATTCAGAAAACAAAAAGGTGATAGTACCGCTGAATGCAGACAAACTATCATAATTAATACACGTTTGGTCGTCATTTCATGGCATGTGGAAAGCGCGGATGTTGTTAATTAGGCCGAATGGTGGCCTCTAACTGTCATACGTTCTGCACCATGTCGTGGAATACTGCGCATTAAATTGTCCAGCAGTTCTTGAGCAATAGGTCCCACTGCTGAACCATCACTCGATGCAGCTATTGGAGAGTCTTAGGCGGTGATGGCAAAGATGAAACTTTTCTACCGGGGGCATCCCATGCGTACTCAATGAAAATCATATCCTGGGAATAAGGCGGTCAATCCATACACTGGATGTTCTCGTGTTCCATATATTCCTCTACGCAGTAGGCTTTGTGTGGACGGGTGTTATCTGGTCCGGCTGCTCCGCGGAAAATTTGCACCTATTGTTGCAGGAGTTTCGGCAGCAGACCGAATGTATCACAGTCGAACACATGCAATGGCGTGCGTGCACTGATCATAATACCAGCCCAAACAATCATCCCCATCATCTCCGAACTGTCTCCGTTCGATAAAATTGCTTGGTATGAACTTGAGCCCTTGCTCTCTCTAGACATAAACACGTCGAGAATCACTTTCAAGACTGAAGTGGGATTCGCCAGAAAACATGACACAGTCCCACTGTGCTCCTGTCTGAATAGAATGTCCGTTGCACCACGTTCGTCATGCTATCTGGTGAGGCAAATTCAATGGAATGCAGCGCAAGAAGTCGCCTATAGACAGTGTGCCTCGCCCTGCACTGGATTGTCTATAGCATCTGGCCTTTAAGGCGAGAAAACAGTCAAACCGGGATATGGTGCAATCTGGGTAACCACTTCTGGAACGACTTTGGACATTTCATTGTTGTGGAATATCCTCCATAGCCTGGAGATAATGCCTCCTTAAAACGTGCAAATCTTGCGATACACTTTCCACTTGGGACTGGCCTTCTTCTTGTTACATCATTCAAATAAACACGACAGGCCAAAATTTATTCGTAGAAATTCCGTCAGTAATCAGACAGATGTGAAATGACACATTTATAGCAAAAAAAGGACTATGGACATTTGCTTTACAGGGGGTGACATGGCCAATGAAACAAGAAATGTCGCTACGCCCTACGAGTCAATGTGCTAAACCATCTTTTTGTTGGGGAGTGGTGGAGTGAAGAAGGAAAAAGAAAGAATCGGGGCAGTCAGTAGCGAGATCTCGGGGAGAAAGGAAGGAAGCTGTGGACGTTATCAACGGGCTGCGAGTTTTAAACGCGATTAGAGAAGGAGGAAAGCTGCGAGGCAAATGTGCTGTTTTAAGAGTGAGACTTCTCTCGTGTTCGGCTCCTTGGCATTAGTGGATTCAGCGAATAGCGAAAGAAAATTGTCAACGGAGATAGCGCATAGATTTGACTGCGAGAGCGTAAATTCCTCGTCAGCGACTGTTTACACGGCTGATAGACTTGCTTTATGTTTTGCAGCTGAGCCGGACGGCAGAGGAAGGACGACACAAATTTCGTCGGGCAGAGGAGCTCCCGACTTCAGTGAGCATGTCGACTGGAGAGGAGCTCCGCTAACTTCCATGAGCATGCCAGCTTCAATAACCGGAGGGACTCACGTATACAAGGTAATGCTAAAACTTTTCAACGGATATTAAACTCTAATATACCGACTCAAATTCGCCCGAGTTTTGTGTATCGGCTATCAGTGCTTGTTGCCGAAAATAGAACTCGACTACGCCTAATTTTCTTCGAGGCCAACTTTATGCTCATAGTTCTAAAGACCAAATGACTGTCACCCCCGCGAATCTGATCCCAATGGAACAACTGGGCTTAAACTTCATAGTAATGTAGATCTTGCCTAGAGAAATCCGGATATTGAATTTTACGCCTTTACGTACCTAAATAGGACATAGAAATGTTGTCCTCTCTGAATCCCACCCCCGTAATTCCGAACCCAGTGTACCAATCAAAACCAAACTAAATAGTGCAGATGGACATGCCCATAGTACGAAACGTTCCGAATTTCAACCTTCTACCTCAAAAATTGTAGGACGGACTGATTTTAAATTAAAAATTAATTTTTAAGCGATGTGTTTCTAACATATAGCAAAAATGGCAGTAGAAGACCGTCGTGATCATTTTATGAATATCGTTTTTTTTCTGAATATACAGAGTGAATACAAAAGTCTGAACCCCCCCTTTTATTTTTTGAACCGAAGCAGATATGTCAACTTTGATGAATCCAATGAATAGGAAGTTGTGGGTGGCCTATCCCATGGTGCACTTTTCATCATCCCAAATATGCAAATTAGGACACATTCAAAATTTATCTCAAAAACCGTAAGGGATAGAGAAAAAAAACCCAATTGCAAACTTGTTCAGCATAAAAAAACAAACAAAACAAAAAAAATCATCCAAATCGGACCAACCAATCACCCACAATCACGTGGTGAACTGTTTGTAGCTTACAAACAGTCACACTGCACAAACAAGTTACTTCAAACAGTTTTTAAAAAAAGTTAATCAACAAAATGCTCGTTGTGATGACCGTGGGCACCATAACACAATTGGGCACGAAACCTAACTGACGCCAAAACACCGGCAAGCATGGCTGGTGTCACTCCTCGGCACGCTTCCTGGATTCGTTGAACCAAATCCTCCAATGAGGCGGGCTGCGTAGCATAAACCTTGTCCTTCAGGTATCCCCACGAGAAAAAGTCAAGTGGTGTAAAATCAGGGGAGCGGGGTGGCCAACGAACTGGTCCTCCTCGGCCAATCCATTGTTGTCCAAACATCTCACTTACACGCTCGCGAACGACCAACCCGTAATGAGGAGGAGCTCCATCATGCTGAAACCACGTGCGCTGATACGAGGCTAATGGCAAATTGTCAATGAAGTCTGTGACTACCACGTTGAGAATTTCAGCCCGGTAGCGTTCTGCAGTCAGTGTTCCATCGTAAAAATACGGTCCAACCACAGTGTAATTGTACAATCCACACCACACATTGATTCTCCAGTTCACTCGCAGACATCGTGGGTTTTCGTCTGCCCAAAGATGATGGTTGTGCCTGTTGATAACTCCATCCCTGGTGAACTGGTGATTGGTCCGATTTGGATGATTTTTTTTGTTTTGTTTATTTTTTTATGCTGAACAAGTTTGCAATTGGGTTTTTTTCTCTATCCCTTACGGTTTTTGAGATAAATTTTGAATGTGTCCTAATTTGCATATTTGGGATGATGAAAAGTGCACCATGGGATAGACCACCCACAACTTCCTATTCAATGGATTCATCAAAATGGACATACAGTGCACGACAAAATTATAGGTTCACCTGTTTTTTGCAATTTAAAAAAAAAGTATATCAAGTAGTTTCTTCTAAATTTTTGTACGAGTGCATGACGGAATAATACACCTGCAAATAAATTATCAGATCAATTAATGTATTACATCATAATTAATTTGTTTAATGCAAATTAGACACTGTGACAAAAAGATAGGTTCATTATCAGTTAAGGGGAAGTTTGCACATTTAGTGCTGCAATTACCTTGTTCAAGTAAGCAAATATTATTATACTCTATAGAGCTTCAAATATTAGTACCTAACTTTGGATTTTAGGATGCCTAGAGCTTCTCAACTATCACAATTTGAAAGGGGACAGATTTCTGCACTGAAAACCCAAAATAAATCAAACCGGGAAATAGCAAACATCATAGGCAGAAGTGCAAATGTGGTAAATAACTACCTCCGTGATCCTGCAAATTATGGTACGAAAAAATCAACGGGAAGGCTGCATGCCATCTCCAAACGTGATTCCCGGGAAATTATGCGTGCAGCCTCCAACGCTCAGAAAAGTGCTCTGCAAGTTAAACTCGAAACAGGGGTCAGTGCGAGCACTCGCACAGTCCAGAGACACATTAAATGTAACCCTTTGCTAGTGAGGAAAAAGATTAAACGCAAACCACAGCTTCTACAGAGACATAAGGATGCGCGTTTGGAGTTTGCTCGAACTCATATGCATTGGACAAAGGAATGGCAGAGTATCATCTTCTCAGATGAGAAGAAATTTAACCTAGACGGCCCAGATGGCTTTGACTACTACTTCCACGATCTTAGAAAGGAGGAAAAAATGTTATCTCGCCGTCAAATGGGAGGTGGCTCTGTCATGATTTGGGGAGCAATTGGTTACAAGAAGAAAGCTGATCTAGAATTCATAACTGGTCGCCAAAACGCAGATGGTTACGTACAGCAGCTTGGAAAACAATTGCCTGGAATCGGACGTGCATTGGCAGGGTATAAATGGCAATTTCAGCAAGACAATGCTGCTATCCATGCAGCAAAATGTGTTCTCGATTGGTTTGCGTTGAAGAAGATTAAATATTTTTCAACTCCAGCTTTGTCACCGGATCTAAATCCAATTGAGAACGTCTGGGGAAAGCTGAGTCGAGAGGTTTATAGGGGTGGCAGACAGTTTTCAAATGCCTCTGAACTGAAACAGGCCATTACTGATGCGTGGGTGGCATTACCTCAGGATTATATTAAAAAATTGTACGATTCCATGCCCAACCGCATTTACCAAGTTATTAACACCAATAGATCTCATACTAAGTATTAAGAAGTATGTGTTAGTTGTGTTCACATGTATTTTTGTTAATTTTTTTCTCTGAACCTATCTTTTTGTCACAGTGTCTAATTTGCATTAAACAAAATAATGATGATGTAATACATTAATTGGTCTGATACTTTATTTGCAGGTATGTTATTCCGTCATGCACTCGTACAAAAATTTAGAAGAAACTACTTGAAATACTTTTTTTTAAAATTGCAAAAAACAGGTGAACCTATAATTTTGTCGTGCACTGTATCTGCTTCGGTTCAAAAAATAAAAGGGGGGTTCAGACTTTTGTATTCACCCTGTATTTATTTATACATTTTTTCTTTATTCATTTATATTTTATATTTTTATATGCTTCATATCTATCTGCTTTGGCTATTTAACTTTTTTGATATTATTCTATTAATACGTCAGATTCATCTCAATTCACATCTTATTTATATCCCCCTTTTCTTTCTCAACACCCATACACAGTTGACTGATTCCTCTATTTTAAATCGCCTTAAATTTCTGATATTGGTATGGATCCTGTTACTTCCAAGGTTCTACAGAAACTTAATCAGATTATTAATTTATTTTTGTTTTTGACTCCGCTTTTTTCTTCGCTTGAATCTTTACAAAATAAAATTTTTCATCGCATTCTTAATACCTCGTCCGGTCACATTTATCTTCTTTTTCTTTTTCTTTTACTCGATATTTTAAGACTTAGGAAATTTTCTTCTCGTACCAGATGTTCTCTCCAATCACGATAAAATAATAACAGAATGGAAGCCTCAATGTTAGAAAAAAAGTGGCGCCCTCGGACTCTTTGGCCCGTGTTCAGGATGAGCGCTAATGGTCTTATTCAAACCATCAGAATCTTTGATGAAGACACTTAATAAATAAAATCTTGTAAACATTCCAAGGAGGAGCTTTACATTGAAGCAGAAATGCATTTATACATTTATTAAAAAGATATTAACCCCCCCCCCCCCCGAAGAAGGTAAGGCAAGTAGCAGATTCTGCGGTCATCTATTTTTACCCCTTTGTCTGCACTTTTTACCTCTCCCCAAGTATTTTAATCAAAAATTGATTTTGTCGAACATAATATGCAGAAAATTTAAAAAAAACCTCGTATCTTCTTTTCTTTCTCAAAGTGAATGCCACCTCCGCAAATCCGACCCCACTTTAACAATTAGGCCTAAACTTCATATTAAAGTAGATCTTGCCTATAGGAATCTGGATACTGAATTTCACGCCTTTACGTACCTAAATAGCACATAGATATGTGGCCCTTTCTGAATCCCACCCCCGTATTTCCGACCCCCGTGTACCAATCAAAACCAAGCTAATTGTCCGTCCGCCGTTTGCACGATAACTTGAAAACGGATTAACTTTTTTAAATTCTGTTTTCAGAAATATGACCATCAAAGTCTTAGCTCGGCCGTGTCAACTTTTCAGAATTTTTCGTGGACCCCTTCAGGTCGAATTCACGTGCTAAAACTGAGTGTAAAGAATACTTGCATGTCGTATAACAATCGATTTGTCAAATAGGAATGTATTGTTGTTACTTTCTGTTCATCTTTTAAGCATTATGCTGGGTGCCCACTTAGCGCGACGATCGCGCGATTCTATCGTTTTGTGAAGCACGCATGCGCAGAGTGACGTCACGAGGGCGATTCTGTGGCGCATCTAAGGCGATTGAAAAGCTCTGCATGCCAGAGCTTTTTGATCGCGCGACTCTATCGCACCCAATCAGAAAACAGTTTCGAATCACCTGGCACATGCAATCATGGCAGCACCTATTTCGAGATGGTCGGATATCGCTACGGAAAATTTGATTGAAGATATCAAGTAATATGCAATTCTGTATGCACGAAATATCCAATTTTGATTTTGGAAGCACGAAATCTTGAAGTGGGAAACAAAATGATCGCGTAGATAGCGCATGCGCATTCAGTCACGCGGCCGTCGCGCCAAGTGGGCACCGAGAAGCGAATTGATCGCCTGGCGTTTTTTGCGCATGCGCATATGACTCAAAGCGATAGAATCGCGCGATCGTCGCGCTAAGTGGGCACCCAGCATTACTGACATCGGCGCGCGCACGTGAATTCGCTTTGTCGAAGCACGATTTCTGAAGTGCTCATAATCTACATTATTAAGTAGCGGAATAATGGAGCTATTTATTGGTTTTATAACATCAATTCGTCCCCTTCATAATTTCTACATTTATTGAGGTAGAAGGTTGAAATTCGGAATGTAGCGTCCTACGGGCATGTCCATCTACACTATTTAGTTTGGTTTTGATTGGTACACTGGAATCGGAATTACGGGGGTGGGATTCAGGGAGCGCAACATATCTGTGTGCTATTTAAGTACGTAAAGGCGTGAAATTCGGTATCCAGATTCCTCTATGCAAGATCCCCTTACTCTCGTCCGCCGGGCTGGCGACCGGCCATTGTCGAGTGGGTCTTTGGCTCATCAGAGATTTCGGCTAAGTCCGAATGGACGGAAACTCGTGTAAAACGAGGCGGCCTTAACAGGTCCGCCTGTCCGCCGAATATCAAGGCGAACGGCCGTCGTTTGCATTTCACCTCGGAACAGAGCTCGAGGGTGAAGAGAGCTGAAATTTCGGCTAAGTCGGAATGGACGGAAACCTGTGTAAAACGAGGCGGCCTTAACAGGTCCGCCTGTCCGCCGAATATAAAGTTTTACCTTTATTTATTAATGAATTTGATACGGTCATGTACTCTTCGATTTCCTTTAAAACAATTTCCAGTTCTTTTTCATCCCTTAGGAAGACAACCACATCGTCTGCATATGCGGTGTAAATTGGCAGACTCTCCTTTTCTTCTTTTCTTTGTATTAAAATTTTTTGGTTTATCCTCCTAAGGAATGTTTCTAAAGTAATAATGTACAAGATTGGGGAAAGGGAATCTCCTTGTCTTATACCTGTCGTCATGTTGATTACTTTTGACCTTTGTCCTTTGATACATAATTGGCATTGTTGACCATACAGCATAATTTGGATCCAACGGCGCAATGTCTTTGGGCATTTAGCTTTGTCTAATATTTTATAGAGGAACTCATGGTTCACTCTATCAAAAGCTTTCGTTTGATCCAAACTCAAGATCAATCCGCCGTTGGCTGCCATATGGTCCGACATATCCCTGATGGTATTTAAGTTGTCTATAATCCTTCTCCCAGGGATATAAGCCGATTGTAAGTCAAATATGCTCTCATCAAAGAACTTCATATATTTACTAACCAAAAGTTTAGACAGGATTTTAACATCGTTATTTACTAAGGAGATAGGTCTATAATCGGATACATAAACGGGGTTTTCTTTTTTTGCCAACAATACAACGTCCACCAGAAACAAAGATCTGGTTTCGGCAGTACTGAACATATAATCATATACCACTTCTAAAATGGGATATATATTCTCCAATTCATACAGTTCGACAGTTAGCCCATCGTTCCCAGGAGAAGCATTCTTGTTTAATGTCTTTGCTGCTTTCCTAATTTCTTCCTGGGAAAAACTGTAAAAATTTTTCTCTTCATAATAGATGTTGTCCATTGTTTAATATACTCTTCTTGAGTATTTATCTTAGCTTGGGCTACTTCATATATCCCCTTATAATATTTTTCAAAGGCTTCCATAATATCTTTTGGATTGCTATACTCCTCATCCCCTACCCTAATATTGCCAATTAAATTCTTGCTACCATTCTCCCTCATCATACGCTTCAAACTATTGGAATCCAATGATTGAAGACCCACCTTGTTTTTATAGTATACTTCGATCAAAGTATTTCTATACCTTTTATTCTGAATCCTATACTCCCTTAACTCTTTAATTATCAATATTTTAAATAGTTCCCAAAGCTGAACGGGATCATCATTTAACTCCAGGAGGTCGAAATATTTCAATAGAAATTCATTCATATGTTTTTTGCAATCTTCCTCCTGGAGTTTCCATGCGGGGCAGGAGATCATATCCAATCTGCCTTTATCTTTTACATTGAAATTTAATTCAACCCAGATTATCTTATGATCTCCCTTTCTAATCGTATCTTCAATCCCCGCATGCTTTATGTATATAGAAAAGTCAAAGGGAGTATAGATTCTATCAAGGCGAGCCTTCGAATCGTTCCTCTCCCACGTATATTGTTTTTGTGTGTTATTTTTGATGCGCCAACTATCCAATAAATTAAAATCTTTTATTAGATTTTTCAATAAGTTTACAAGAGCTGGACGCCATTCCTTATGGGGGACTCTATCATTCTTTGGATCTAATGTGCAGTTCCAGTCCCCCATTAATATAAAATAATCTTCCACATTATTTTCCATAAAATT
This sequence comes from Rhysida immarginata, assembly GCA_023313115.1. Taxonomy (NCBI): domain Eukaryota; kingdom Metazoa; phylum Arthropoda; class Chilopoda; order Scolopendromorpha; family Scolopendridae; genus Rhysida; species Rhysida immarginata. The sequence goes on along the minus strand of JAHWFO010046875.1, from coordinate 1,372,300 downwards.
ACGGATGGACGTCACAGCTTTGTTGGCTTCTCTACTATCTTGTGGGATTAGAACATTAATTATCCAGAATTTGATGTTTTTTAGTTTCATAGCAATAGCCAGAGCGTATGAATCATAGAGAACAGTATGATCAACAATATGCTTCTTATAAACATTCGGGATGAAGAGTGCAACCCCGTTGTAACAATGAGAAGCTGGGGTATATATTATATTATAGTCGAACTTATATGAATTGGTCCAATCAGGTGGGCTACTCGAGTAAACCCCAAATTCCTGCAGCGCGACTATTGCTTTCCTTTCCTTAGACAATAAATCATAAAAAAAGCTCCTATTCGCGTACCGATTCAAATTCCTTGTATTCCAAGATATAAATTTTAGGCCATCCATTTTACTATATTTATATTATAAAAAAAAATTCTTTCTTTTTTTTTTTTTTTTTACATCATAACATACCACTTTGACGCTATAATTTTCTTAATGTCTCTCTAATCTAAGTTTTCTAATGGCATTTTTGATCTTGTCGATCTGCCTCACTGGGAAGTTCTCTTGCTGGATCATCTGCTGCCCTACCATAATGAAGTCTTCCACTTCATAATTATAATTTTCAATCATCTTTCTAATACCAATTTTTCTACTATCCGCCGCTTCCCTTAAAATTTCCATGTATTCTAATCTCAGTCTTTGGAGTATAGCCTTTTGTGTCTTTGGTGACCTTCTTTTAGTGACATTACTTCCCTCTCCACCTTCATCCACCATATCCACCTTTCCCTTATTATCCATTTCCAAATTCTTCAGGCTCCTTTCAGCCTCTTTAACAATATTTTCCTCTTCTTTATCTTCCATTTCCTCTTCTTCTCTATAATTTTTTTCATCATCATCTACTTCTATATCTCCTTCCTCCTCTATTCCTGCCACTTCTTTTTCAACAATCTCTTTCTCTCCAATTTCCCCTTCTTTTTCACTTCCCAAATCTATCTCCTCATTATCCTCTTTACTTTTTTCTACATTTTTCTCTACCTCTAATTCAATATTATCTATACTCCTATCTACATGCACCAATTTTCTCTTTTTAGATCCATTACTATTTCTTACGGCGATACTTTCCTCCTCATTGGTATTCATTCCAATTTCCATCTCTGATAACTCTCTTTCTTTACTATTGTTAGGGCAGTCTTTTATTAGATGATCCATACTTCCACAGATGAAGCATCTCTTTTCCTCTTTAACGACTTTTATATATACGCTCTGTTTCAGTAAATCTACTTTTATAAAGTCAGGTACCTTAACATCTTTATTTGGGATTACGTATATGAACCTCGAAAATGTAAGCACATTTTTTTTACCCTTAACAAAAATTGGGAATAGCTTAGATTTTGTTATGCCGAATTTCTGAATTTCTTTTATTATTGTGCCTGGGGGAATGGATGGCAATACACCTGAGAGAATTAGCTTGACGGCTTCAATTGAGTGCTTTTCTGCCGTCAAGCTCTGTCCCCTAATTTTTACCCCCTCCGTGATAATTTTCTCTACATGACTGAACTCTCTAAAATATATATGTGTGTACAACCCATCCAGTCTCCCTATAGCTTTTACGGAATCCGGCCCACATAATTCCTCTACTGTATTTAAATAGTCAATTACCTTTGTTTCCTCTATCGTTTTTAAAATAACTCTCTTTTCCTCTATGGATGTGCTTATTTCTAGATCCGTGGGCTTCAGCCCATTTGCAGCAATATTGGCATAATTACTCATCTTTATTTCATTTTTTATTTTACTAAGCAGAGTTTCTACTTATCACTCTGATTATAATAAGATTAATCCACTAACCTGCGGTGAACCTGCGGAAGGATCATTGTTGTAAGATCAATTTTAAAACTCGCAACGAGTCGCACGTCCGTACTCGAACCCGTAGTCCGCTTCTGACAGCCGCGGTAAAGCGGGCTAACAGTAGGTGCGTACTGCGTAGCAGTTTTTCCACTAAACCCTGAAGACCAGGCAATGAATCCCGATGTTCTGTTGGGAGTCTGGCGGCAGTCATGAGGCTGCGACAGGTCGAGGAAACAGCCAGTTCCTCCAGAAATTCTGATTGCTTGCGATTCGATGCTTTCGTCTGTACCGAACAGCTTGCACGGCTGTGTGGGAGAAAGCTCGGATGTACAAGAAGGCAGAGCGTCTGTTCTCGGGGCGATGGTTGGGCCCTGCCACCCGCTCTCTAGCCGAAGAGAGACGGTACGGAAAGAACGGAGATGCCAAGTGGCTGGCCAGCGGGACCCCAAAAGGGTCCTGGCTGGACCCGGCTGCCGTCGGACCCGTTGTTTCTGGGTTGGCACGGGTTTGCGTGACGGCTCGAAGGCCGGCTGCTTACCTCCCTAGATTTCTATTTTTTTTTATTATGTTCGAACGCGGGTACCTATCCCGATGACCGCGTCGTCCTTGCCACGCACGTGCAACTTCGCAGGGTTTTGCGAAGGCGTGCGGGGACGACTGCCAGTTTTCCCATAGCGTGAGTGTTTTCCCCTGCTAACGCAGAGGTACCGTCTCGTTACTTGTCTGTGGGAGAAGGTGGGCAAAGGGCTTTCGCACGTAGATTCTGAAAGCTACTTCTGCCTTCCCCGCGAGATTTTCACGTTTTGTGGGACAGTCACGGGGCTATTCCCTACTGGTCGCTCGAAATTGGCACACCGAAGCAGTTTCGCCTCGAAGGGTAAACTACCTTGGAGTGCCAGCCAGTAGGGAAAGAGGCTTAAAGAGATTCCTTCGGTCGCAGATCGAAAGGGCCGCCCGACGTCCTTTATTTTAAACTTCGGTTTAAAAAAAATCCCTAAGACCAAGGCAATGAAACCCGACGTTCTGTTGGGAGTCTGGCGGCAGTCATGAGACTGAGACCGTATCTGTAGGCTGCGACAGGTCGAGGAAACAGCCAGTTCCTCCAGAGGTCCTGATTGCTTGCGATTCGATGCTTTCGTCTGTACCGAACAGCTTGCACGGCTGTGTGGGAGAAAGCTCGGATGTACAAGAAGGCAGAGCGTCTGTTCTCGGGGCGATGGTTGGGCCCTGCCACCCGCTCTCTAGCCAAAGAGAGACGGTACGGAAAGAACGGAGATGCCAAGTGGCTGGCCACCGGGACCCCAAAAGGGTCCTGGCTGGACCCGGCTGCCGTCGGACCCGTTTTTTCTGGGTTGGCACGGGTTTGCGTGTCGGCTCGAAGGCCGGCTGCTTACCTCCCTAGATTTTGATTTTTATGTTTAAGCGCGGGTACCTATCCCGATGACAGTCACGGGGCTATGCCCTACTGGTCGCTCGAAATTGGCACACTGAAGCAGGTAGCCTCGAAGGGTAAACTGCCTTGGAGTGCCAGCCAGTAGGGAGAGAGGTATAAAGAGCTCTGGCCGCCCGGCATTTCTTTCTCGGTTAAATATTTTGTCCGTCAACCGAGAGGATTCCCATGGCCGGTTGGAATCCAGCTAGATCCCTTGAGAGGGTCCACGGCGATGGACTTGCTCGTTGAACGGGAAAAAATAGGCCCATTTACACTCGCGGGTCTGACACAGCTTCCCCAGGAAGCGAGACCCTGCGTCTCGCTGGAGAACGTTTGCCCCTTCTCACGAAAGTGGGGGGGGGGAAAAAACGCCTCCAGTTAGATATTATATCAAAGGTCCGAAGCCCTATTTATACTCGCGGGTCTGACACAGCTTCCCCAGGAAGCGAGACCCTGCGTCGTCCAAACTGGAGAACGTCGAACCCTTCTAACGGACGGGGGGGAACATACGCCTCCAGCCAGGAGAAAGGCGAAAAGCAATGAAATGCGTCCGTCTGTTGCGCACAAATTTCACCGTTGATGGCAACATTAAGTTTGCCTGCAACGAGGCTGTTTGTCCTCAACAGACGGACGAGGCGTTCGCACTTTTTTCCGCCCAATTATGAGTGAACAAAGCTACAGCGTGACTTAGAAAAAATTTTGTCTTTTGTGCCACAAGCGAAGCCTATCTGTTTTCCTGACGGCGGTGTGATTGATTTGGCAGCAACAGACGGACGAGGCGTCCGCACTTTTTTTCGCACAATTATAGGTGAACAAAGCTACAGCGTGACTTTGAAAAAAATTTGCTTATAATAAACGCCTGTGAACAGACCTACGGCGTGACTTTGAAAAAATTTTGACTAACAGAGCTCATTTTCAAGACAAGAAATGCTTCAAAAGTCATTGGATTGCTTTGAAACCAATTCAAGACACAAGAAATCCTTCAAAACTCATGTCATGGGTTGGTTTTTAAAGACAGAC